>JAQFVV010014870.1:0-25232 GCA_028023455.1 Epiperipatus broadwayi | reverse complement strand
ATTAAAATGATAAACAACTGAAACACAGACTTTCAGATGACCCATCACTCTCCACTCTATCTAATAACACTGATACACTCAAGCACATATATGCTGAAAAGATAAATAATCACCAATATACGTATTTCATGCTAAACCAGCAATCATCAGTTGGTCCAGATTATCATCTCCCACACATATATATTACAAGTGCTCAGGTATATATTAAGATAGACAATCTTCATACTTTAATGGACAGGCTTCAATCTACTACACACTCCAACTCTTCAACTGTCCATCCAATTGAAAATCTGATGATGGAATTCTTGTCACACCCATATTGACCTAAGGTCAATCTGACCCCCACAGATACCGGACATAATCCATTTAATAACATATGCAAGGATGGGCAATGTAATAACTGAAACACAGGCTTATTATATACCTGTGTCCATATATGTAATATATAGGGTATATGAGCACAGACTTTCAGATGACCCATCACTCTCTATCATCAGATTTTCAGTTGGATGGATGGTTGAAGAGTTGGAGTGTGTAGTAGATTGAAGCCTGTCCATTAAAGTATGAAGATTGTCTATCTTAATATATACCTGAGCACTTATAGTATATATGTGTGGGAGATGATAATCTGGACCAACTGATGATTGCTATTAGCATGAAGATTGCTGGTTTAGCATGAAATACGTATATTGGTGATTATTTATCTTTTCAGCATATATGTGCTTGAGTGTATCAGTGTTATTAGATGGAGTGGAGAGTGATGGGTCATCTGAAAGTCTGTGCTCATATACCCTATATATTACATATATAGACACAGGTATATAATAAGCCTGTGTTTCAGTTATTACATTGTAGAGATGTCTGCCCATCCTTGCATATGTATTAAATGGATTATGTCTTGTACATGTGGGGTTCAGATTGACCTTAGGTCAACATGGGTGTGACAAGAATCTCAGCCTTAGGGTGGCCTTGGAGCATTCCATCATCAGATTTTCAATTGGATGGACGGTTGAAGAGTTGGAATGTGTAGTAGATTGAAGCCTGTCTATTAAAATATGAAGATTGTCTATCTTAATGTACACCTGAGTAGTTATAGTATATATGTGTGGGAGATGATAAATCTGGACCAACTGATGACTGCTGGTTTAGCATGAAATACGTATAATGGTGATTATTTATCTTTTCAGCATATATGTGCTTGAGTGTATCAGTGTTATTAGATAGAGTGGAGAGTGATGGGTCATCTGAAAGTCTGTGCTCATATACCCTATATATTAAAATGATAAACACAAATGTTCAAATGATTGTAATTAACAAGTTTTTTAATGTAAATGCAGTAAAGAAAATAAAATGATTAAGGAAACAAACAATGTTTTGGAGCCATTTAATTAGGTTTCTTTCCGAATAGATAGATGTTGAATACTGCCATTGCATCTCTATTTGCATATAAAGTATAATATCAGGCTCTTGTTACATACTTTTCAGGTGGGCTCTATCCTACAATTTTGAATAGTTCACTGAATCTTGTTCTATCGATGAAATATTTCAAATTTTAATCATATTTCCAAAAATGATAAGGCAAAAAAGAAATGTCACAAAAATCACTGCACGTTAACGAATATCAAGAAAAAAAAATCATTAATTTTAACCATGTGTTATCTGTTTGCCTTGTGTTAACATTTGGATATTACGTTGTGAAACAAATTAATTAAAAACTGTATTTGAATTTTTTAAAATTAATATTTACAATGCATTTGTTAATATTTTTTAAAATTAACAAGCTATAGATGTTTGAGAAATAAATGTTAACACGTGGTTGAAATTAACATTACTTTTTTTATTGATGTTCATTAATGTGATTTTTTTAACATGGGGCATTTTTTTGTAACCCGTGTGTGGTGAAATGCGGAGTTTAAATCTATCTTTGCAAAGAATTGGGCTTTCTGTAAAGATGCTAACACTTTTTCTATACTCAGTATGGATTAAATACCCTTATTTATATATTTATTTACAGTAATTTGATAGTGTTCACACAGATGAATAATCCCATCCAATGTTATGTTTACAAACACAGGTGTAGCCTATAATGAGTCGCCCACAGGTGATAACTTTCCTTTTTTTACCATATGTCCTATTGCTGCTTCAATTTTTTACTTCTGAGCATACACATTGCAGATTGGCCATGATTAGCTACTCCCATGTCTACTGGTTGCATTCTTAATTTAGTTATTTCATGTTTAAACAGCTGAGGAAACTTAGTTCTAACTTCTGTTTCTAATTTGTCCTTAATTATTTTAAAACAGATTCCTAAAGGATAAAACTAGTTTCAACCAAGCAGTCAAATAATATCTCCTCTTTACATTTTGATTTATTTTCACTGGAACAAAAAATTTTCTGCAAATTTTTATTGTTTTCATTTCTATCTGTTGCCAGTACAAAAATTTTTATTTACAAGTATTATTTACAAACCCTTGTTTATTAAAATTTATATAAAAAAATTATTAGAATAAATTTAAAATTGACATGGTAGATCTGAGACCTTACCAAAAAAAATACATTATTTTTACTTTACTGGCTTATTAATTATTTTCTATACAAACATAACAATTACAGGGTTATTACCTAAAGAATAAGGTAACAAAATTGACCACAAGGTAATATTATGATGAGATTTTTTTTTAATGCATTGATGATCATATTTATATCATCATGATGTAAAGTAATATAATTTTTTTAAGTTTACATATATTTGAGGTTGGACTGGCAACATTCTTTTAAACGTATATTTAAAATTGGAATTGTAGCATTCAAAAATATGTTTTGTTAATCAATAACCTACTATCACAATTTTGTGCACTATGGTTGAAAAACTTAATTGAATAATAGACTTAAGGTTAATAGTTGCTAAATAAAACATGTATGTTCCATATTAATCTGAGTCAATAATAACTTAAAAAATAATACAGTATTATAAATCAATACTTAGTGTTAACAATATTAAATTTTGTTTAATCATTTATTTAAGGCTGACAAAAAGCTCATTGGTTTATTCAATACTTTCCTTAGGATAATATTATTACATATTAGACCAAAAATAAATGTGATGTAATCTGAAGTTATAGGTAACATATCAAGTCATATGCTAATAATAAGCCAAGGCAGATAAAAAACAACCAAGACCATGATCACTTCATGACTACATATGGTCACTCATAAGGATATAATAAAGGGGGCAGTTAATCCCTTTAATAATAATAATGCACACAAAATTATTTGCTAATTGCATCATTGTAAAGCTTAACAGCACTGTTTACCACAATTTTTGTTATTTATTATATTGCCACATAATGACAAAAGCTAAATAATCTCTGCAGGAATGAATAATTGAGGGGAGAATCAGTCATCTTCATAGGCAGTTTAAATGGGCATTCATTTGAAACACACTAAAAATGGTTTTTATTTTCTTATCATGTTGCAGTAAGTTAAAGGCAATACTAATACTCCTACTTATAGAAAATATTGAGAAAATTAAATACTATCTTAATGTATTTTTTAAATCTGAGCACCTTTGTCAAAAACAACTATTTTATTTAAAGTATTTCAAATATTGGAAATACAAGTGGAGTAGGATTCATTATAAATAAAAAGTGGAAGAACAATATTGTGGAGATTGATGGTGTATCGGACAGAGTGGCAAGATTAGTTATACAACTTAATAGCAGATACCAAATGCAGATAATTCAGGTTTATGCCCCAACAAGTTCTCATAGTGATGAAGTAGTAGAAGATTTTTATATGGATGTACAAAAGGCTTTTGATCAGAGTAAACAACATTTTAAAATTGTTATGGGAGACTTTAATGCTAGAATTGGTAGACAAATGAAAGATGAAATTGCTGTAGGTAATTTTGGTTATGGTAATAGAAATGAGAGAGGACATAGACTTGTGGAGTTTGCAGAAAAAGAAAAACTTTATATTATGAATTCATTTTTTGAGAAAAGTGTTAAAAGGAAATGGACATGGAAGCATCCAAATGAAGGTACAGCAGAATTGGATTATATTTTGACTAACAGAAAATACATATTTCAAGATTGTAATGTTCTTAATAAATTTAACACAGGAAGTGATCATCGATTAGTAAGGTGTAAGTTATGTGTTAATGTAAAACTAGAAAGACAAAAATTATTAAGAAAAACAATATTTACAGTTGATATTCCTAATCTTCAGAAACATTCTAATGAATTTAAATTAGAACTTACAAATAGGTTTCAAGTGTTAGGAGATTTTGAACATGATTCAGATTTGAATGAAATTAATATGAAAATAACTGATACACTTTTAAAAACTGCAACAAACATAGCTGGTAGAAAAAAGCAGCAATTGACTAATAAAATTTCTACTGAGACTAGAGAATTTATGAAGAAAAGAAGGAATATGAAGATATACAAAAATGATGTATTAAAAAGAATTGAATATCTCGAATTTTGTAAAATTGTACGGAAAAGAGTTGAAAATGATATAAGAAAGTATAACTGTGAAATAGCAAGGAAAGCTGTAGAAGAAAATAAAAGTCTTAAAAATGTTAAACAACATTTTGGTATTGGTAGGAAATTTATATCTGCAATAAGAAAAAAAGATGGAATTATTACTAAAAAGAGAGATGACATCATGAAATTGGTAGAAGATTTTTATCAAGAATTATATAGTAATAAAGAACAAGTACCTCCTATATCTATTACATCTTTCGAATTGCCCAGAATTTTAAATGAAGAAGTGAGACATGCAATTAAGTGTATGAAGAAAGGAAAGGCTCCAGGAAATGATGGAATTATAATTGATATATTAAAAGAAGCAGGTGAAGAAATAGAAACAATTTTAGCAAAGTTTTATACCAAATGTCTAAATGATAAAGATGTACCGGAAGATTGGAAGAATGCAGTAATAATATTAATATTTAAAAAAGGTGATAAAGAAGATATTAGAAATTACAGACCTATCAGCCTTTTATCAGTTTTATATAAAAATTTTACCAAGATAATTACAACTCGTCTACAGAGAACTTTGGATTTCCACCAACCAAGAGAACAAACTGGATTTAAAAGTGGTTTTAGTACAATAGATCATATCCAGGTATTGAGAGAAGTCATAGAAAGGACAAACGAATATGAGTTGTCATTATGTTTTGGATTTGTAGACTATGAAAAGGCATTCGATTCTATACACATTTCTTCAGTGATTAAAGCATTGGATCATCAAGGTATAGATCCAGGATATTGTCATATTTTAAAGAATATTTATAAAAATGCAACAGCAACAATTAGATTACATAATGATACTGGAAAAATCAACATTGAGAAAGGTGTAAGACAAGGTGACTCCATATCTCCAAAACTCTTTACAGCAGTGCTGCAAGAAGTATTTTGTGGATTAAAATGGGAAACTAAAGGAGTGAAAGTAAATGGAGATTATTTAAGTCATTTAGATTTTGCAGGTGATGTAGTTGTTTTTGCAAATAATGCTTCAGAGCTGCAGGAAATGTTGCAGGAGTTAGCAGATGAAAGTAGAAAAGTAGGACTAAAGATAAATGTTAAAAAGACTAAAGTAATGTTTAATCGATTTGCTCAAAATATGAAAATAAAGATTGATTATGAAGAATTAGAAGAAGTTAACAGTTACAAATACCTTGGTCAGATTATTAATACAGATGGAAACATAATGGAGGAAATTAATCATAGAATTAAACTTGTTTGGAGTGCTTTTGGTAGAAATAACTTGATACTAAAAGGAAATATGCCTATGTGTTTGAAAAGAAAGGTTTTTAACAAATATGTTTTACCAGTTCTTACTTATGGATCTGAGACTTGAACCCTTAATAGAAGAGCAATACAGAGACTTCAGACCACTCAAAGGAGTATGGAGAGATGTATGTTGGGAGTAACAAGAAGAGATCGAAAACGCAATGTATGGGTAAGAGAACAAACAGGTGTTATAGACCTTATTGAAAAAATTAAAAGATTGAAATGGAGTTGGACTGGACATATTACTAGAAGAGATGATAATAGATGGACAATTGAAATTTTAAACTGGATTCCAAAAGATTGTAAAAGACCCAGAAAGAGACCACATGTGAGATGGATGGATGAAATAAGAAAATGTGCAGGGGTGTTGTGGAGAAGAGAAGCTAAAGATCGGAGAAGATGGATTAAACTTGGAGAGACCTTCATCCTGCAGTGGATTGATAATGGTTGATGATGATGATGATCCAAAGACAAAAATAATATTGTACATTTAAGGGGGAATGTTTCTAAGTGCATTTATAGTGAAGGCTATTTGAGTCTGTTACTTATTAAAAAGGATTTATTTTTATATACTCTCATCTATATCAATGCAAACTATTTATTAATTTTTAGGTTTAACATCATGAACAAATAAATATCTGTCTATATTCTAAAAATGATGTTGATTCTGCAATATTTATTTTAGTTTTATTCATTATTATTTTTAAATATTGATTCACTGTTTATGAAAAATGCTTCATTATTTATACACTATTCTATCTTTACATCAGTCCAAATTATTTGTACTTTTTTAGATTTAACATCAAGAACAAATAAATATCTTTCTGTGTTTTAAAAATATTGTTGATTAGATAGCATTTATTTGAGCTTTATTTATTAACATCATTTTCAAACATTTTTGATTCACTGTAAGATGAAGACCTTTGTAAATTTAATTCCATTTCATTGATCTATAACCTTTCTTTTTTCCATCATTCTTGCTTTTTCATGTGATCAATTTCAAGATCTTTTGCAACTATTGGAATCCAATTTCCAACTTCAACTGTCCATCTATTATTACCTACATTTTCTAACAATAAATTCAGTTCAGCTTCATTTGAGTTTTTTAATCCTTTGAGTAGCATTAGTAATAATTTTGTTCTGTGACTCATATGATTATATTATATTCAACTGATACATATGGCACACACATGTGAAAAACATAAATGATCTCAAATATGTGTGGCAAATGATCTGGACCATGACTCAGTCTGAAATATGTATATTGGAGATCATTTATCTTTTTCATATGTGTGTGGTCATTATATAGGTAGTATGTGATAGAAGGAATAGCTGTTGAAAGTTTGAAAGTCTGTGTTCAAAGCCTTTATAAATACAACTAATGTCAAAGTATATATGTATTCAGTAATTCAGATTCAGGCCACATCCCATTCATCCCTCTTCTGTGTATTTAAATAAATAATGTCTTCTACATGAGGGGTCAGCAACTTAACACCAACATGGTTATGACAATAATATTGGCATTGATGTTCCATTACCAGATTGAAGCCTGTCCATTAAAGTTTGTAGAAATGTTATCTTAATATAAATTGAGCACTGATTATATATATGTGAGAGAGAAATAATGATCTGGATTAACTGATGAGTGCTGGTTCAGCACAAAATACATGTATTGGAGATTATTTATCTTTTTTATATGTGTGGTCACATGTATCACTTGTATAAGATAGAATGGATATCTGAAGAGCTTGAAAGTCTGTTCAAATTCCCTATAATTACAACTAATCTCAAATTATCTAAAGTATACTTGTATTCAAATATAACCTAAATATCTAAATAATATGAAATATCTTACATTTTGCAAATTATTTTATCTTCATTAATTTTGGATTAACATATTGATATATAATATTAATATATATCTTATCAATTATAATGGGCATTCATTCTTTAGCCATAAACTTGTGCTAGAGTATAACTTCAATCATTTAATATGAACTTTTATAATATCCGAATGATAAAATGTTTGCCTTAAACTTTTGTGTTCTATTTGCAATATGGATAAAGGGACTTTGAGAGATTTTGAGAACTTTAATTTTTGTTTTGTAAATTACTATAAATGTTGATAATTATATTTTTGTCAGTAACTAATTCTTATATAAGTATTGTTTCTTTCTATTACTACTATTACTTTTTCGCATTCCAGTGTTATTGCCGACATGTTGAATTATTTGTTCTCATCACTGTAGTCTTATATTTCATTGAGTTTTGGTTGGGAAAAGAATTGAAAGTTTTTATTTATAGATGAAAAATTATATTAAAAATAGATATTTATTTTCAGGTATATGCAGTAAGTTCTTCTATAACAAACTAACAGATGTTTCAAAAAGTTAGTCATTACAGAATTTATTCATTCCTGTTTACATAGAATTTATATTATCAGATATAACCTTTTCCACACCTACCACTGAGAATGATCTTTCAATACAAAATATCATTTAACTCTTTAAATTCTTTATTTCTGAAGGATAGTAATGGGATTTTTTTTTCAGCTTTTTCTTTGAGACAAATATTCATCAACCTTTTTTCTAAAAATATAATATACCCAAACAAAAATTATATGTTGTCATCAGACAATTATTAATAAATATACACAGACATATGCATATATAGAGACATTTTTTATTAAATTCTGGGGGACAAAAATTGATACTAGTTATGAAAATGTAAACCAAAACACTTGTTGAACAGTAATAGTAAGACTGCAATTAAGCAAAAGTTTTCAATCATTTATTTACACTTTCATTTATTATTATTGATGATAAGTTTTTTCTGAATAATATTTTTTGTTTATAAAAACTGCATTGTTTGATAATTAACTAAGCATTTTAACACATAAGATGAGATCAAAGATGGAAAATGTAGAGCATATAAACGCAAAATAGAAAATGATAAAAATATTATTTTTGACTGTGCTGTTTTGAATATGTAAACTATTAAGATTAAAAAATTGTGAGATGAAATTTGAAAAACATTAATGCAGGATAAGATAATATTGTCCTTTTTTCCTTCACCACTAAATAATTGTAATTATAAATGTGATTTTTTTGCATATGTTAGTGAAGCTATAATTATAATTTAAGATTTAATATACTAGCTTAGTGCTTTTGGGATTTAGTATTCAAATCTCATACTTATAGCTTTAAGAATAAAGATTCTGTTGTGAATTGTTGTATATATATATATATATTCAAATGAGCTTGAATTTTTAATTAATTAATCCATTGTTTGGAGAGAGCAAAGTATGCCTCTCTTCTATTAATGGCATTGAGATCATTTGCTATGTAATAAGCCTCTTTGACTTTTCTTTTGGCATTGCTCTTCTCTGTGCAAATTAACAATTCCTTTTATACCGAATGTAACATCAAAAATTGCTAAAAAATTGACTATTTTAAATTTGGTTTCAGAACACCTCCCAACACTAACCGACTAATAAATAATTCCAAGGATAAAATAGAAAAAGATGAAGCCCCTCACATGGTCTATAAAATAGCATGCCCTCAATTAGGCTGCAAAGGATCTTACTATGGTGAGACTCTGGCTAACATCAATACAAGGGTTTACCAACACAGATATGAATATAATAGAGTAAAAAATAAAAATGAAGGAACATCAATCTTCTGGGACCACCAAGCAGCTATAGGTGACTTATTTAACCCAGTTCTACTCAAATAATTTTCACAGAGAAGAATGATGCCAAAAGAAAAGTCAAAGAGGCTTATTACATAGCAAATGACCTCAATGCCATTAATAAAAAAGAGATATGCTTTGCTTTCTCCAAACAATGGACTCATTAATTAAAATTTTAAGCTCATTTGCATATATATATATGTGTGCAAAACCATAAAACAATACAATACTAGATTAAATTCAAAATTTTACCAAAATCCTTACACAACCATGGTTTCATCTACTACAAATAGACCTTGTCAAGTGAAAATCAACCTAAAGGAAAACATATATATATATACAAACAAACAAACCTTCCCATAACTCATTTCAAACTCCACCTTCCCTTAATATCAAAAGAAGTCTTCATAAGATTGATAGCCTCAGAATCAAGGAGTTTTATCATCAAAGTCTCCTTTATTCTTCTTTTTAACTCATTCTTTTCATAAAAAATAACCGAAGCATTGTTAAACAATATTCTATGACCTGTATTCAATTCATGAATATATAAAGCTGAGTTAAGATACCTATGTTTAACTCTACTTATATGAACCTTAACCCTTTCATTAAGGCTAAATTTACTCTGGCCTACATAAAATTTACCACAACTACATGGAATTTTATAACCAATACCAGGAATAGACCTACTATCAATAGACTGCTTTGAACCATTAAGTAATGAATTCAAATCAGAACCTTTCCTCCATGCAACCTTCTTTCCACCTAACAAATGACTATTCCTATAAACCAAATTATAAATTGATGCTTTAAATGGTAAAGACATATAATCATCATCCTTACCAACAAAATTCTTATCATCCAAATCATGACTATAAACATTATTAAATACCACTTTTTTAATAAAATCATGACTATAACCCAATTCTACATATTCAGCAGCAAATTGACTTCTTTGAATATCAGCATCATTATTAAAATTATTAAGCCTTTTATTCCGACAACAAAAATTCAATAGACATTTTTTATGTATAAAAGGCTGATAACTATCAGGCCTAATCATATTTCTCAAATTTTTAGGTTTTATAAAATGACTACAAAACAAAACATCATTAACCTTCTCAACATTTACATCTAAAAACTTTAATTTTACAAAATCAAAACCACCCCCCTCAATTGTAAACTTAATACTAGAATCAAAACCATTCAATCCACATAAAAACTCTTCTAATTTTTCTTTCTGAATAACAAACAAACAATCATCAACATACCTAACAAATAATTTAATAGAACATGAAAACATATTAATAATACTACACTCCAAATAATCAATATAGACAGCACACATCAATGGAGAAATAACATAACCAATAACCCAACCTTCTCTAATCTTATAAAACACATTATTAGACATAAAATACATTGAATCCTCTAACAGCAAAAGCAAATCATGAAAAACCTTAATCTTATCTGCAGAAAAACATTCTAATTTTTTTTAAAATTGAAAGAAAAACATCAATACTCTTTAATCTATTAACCGATTGGTACATATTTTCAATGTCTAAACTACCAAAAACATAATCATCATCCAAAACAAAACCATTTATTTTCTTAAAAGCTTCAAAAGAAGAAGAAACACAAAATTGACCCAGTTTTATATAATCCTTAAAATATCTTATAATAAATTTTGATATTTTATCAACAATTCCTCCTGTAAAATCAAAAATACATCTCAAAGGAAAATTATCTTTATGAGACTTCAAATTAAAGAAAACCTTTGGAGCCACAAAATCACTAGGGTAACAATTTAAATAAGTAGCTCTATCAAAAATCTTTTTATTTTCCATAACTTTCATAATCTTAATTAATTTAGATTTTATTTTTTACCAGGATCAGAATCTAAAATAGCATATTTTTCATTATTTAATTCTAAAGAAACTTGACTTTTAAAATCAATATTATTTAACAATACAAAACGGCCACCTTTATCTTCTTGTAACAATACCACATCATTGGCTTTCAATCTTTTTTTAACCAAACTAATTTCCTTAGGGGCAAAAACAAATTTTGCTCTTTTAAGTAATTGACTATTCAAAATAACCTGTAAAGACATTTTATTTTCATCAGAAATATTACTATTACTTTCAATTGCAGAAACAAAATTAAACTTTTATTAGCAAACAGAACAAAACCAGGACCCTTAGCTAAAATAGCCAAATCAGATACATTCAAAATATAATTTGACAAATTTAAAACAGATGAAGCATCAGGCCTATGTTTATAAGACCCAAATCTAAACTCTTTTCCTTTCACAAAACTTATTTTCAGCCTTTCCAATCAACCATTTAAATTTCTTGAAATATTTATTATTATAAGGAGGAATTGTTGATAAAATATCAAAATTTATTATAAGATATTTTAAGGATTATATAAAACTGGGTCAATTTTGTGTTTCTTCTTCTTTTGAAGCTTTTAAGAAAATAAATGGTTTTGTTTTGGATGATGATTGTGTTTTTGGTAGTTTAGACATTGAAAATATGTACCAATCAGTTAATAGATTAAAGAGTATTGATGTTTTTCTTTCAATTTTAAAAAAAAATAGAATGTTTTTCTGCAGATAAGATTAAGGTTTTTCATGATTTGCTTTTGCTGTTAGAGGATTCAATGTATTTTATGTCTAATGATGTGTTTTATAAGATTAGAGAAGGTTGGGTTATTGGTTATGTTATTTCTCCATTGATGTGTGCTGTCTATATTGATTATTTGGAGTGTAGTATTATTAATATGTTTTCATGTTCTATTAAATTATTTGTTAGGTATGTTGGTGATTGTTTGTTTGTTATTCAGAAAGAGAAATTAGAAGAGTTTTTATGTGGATTGAATGGTTTTGATTCTAGTATTAAGTTTACAATTGAGGGGGGGGTTTGATTTTGTAAAATTAAAGTTTTTAGATTTAAATGTTGAGAAGGTTAATGATGTTTTGTTTTGTAGTCATTTTATAAAACCTAAAAATTTGAGAAATATGATTAGGCCTGATAGTTATCAGCCTTTTATATATAAAAAAATGTCTTTGTTGAATTTTTGTTGTCGGAATAGAAGGCTTAATAATTTTAATAATGATGCTGATATTCAAAGAAGTCAATTTGCTGCTGAATATGTAGAATTGGGTTATAGTCATGATTTTATTAAAAAAGTGGTATTTAATAATAATGTTTATGGTCGTGATTTGGATGATAAGAATTTTGTTGGTAAGGATGATGATTATATGTCTTTACCATTTAAAGCATCAATTTATAATTTGGTTTATAGGAATAGTCATTTGTTAGGTGGAAAGAAGGTTGCATGGAGGAAAGGTTCTGATTTGAATTCATTACTTAATGGTTCAAAGCAGTCTATTGATAGTAGGTCTATTCCTGGTTTTGTTTATAAAATTCCATGTAGTTGTGGTAAATTTTATGTAGGCCAGAGTAAATTTAGCCTTAATGAAAGGGTTAAGGTTCATATAAGTAGAGTTAAACATAGGTATCTTAACTCAGCTTTATATGTTCATGAATTGAATACAGGTCATAGAATATTGTTTAACAATGCTTCGGTTATTTTTTATGAAAAGAATGAGTTAAAAAGAAGAATAAAGGAGACTTTGATGATAAAACTCCTTGATTCTGAGGCTATCAATCTTATGAAGACTTCTTTTGATATTAAGGGAAGGTGGAGTTTGAAATGAGTTATGGGAAGGTTTGTTTGTTTGTATATATATATATATATATGTTTTCCTTTAGGTTGATTTTCACTTGACAAGGTCTATTTGTAGTAGATGAAACCATGGTTGTGTAAGGGTTTTGGTAAAATTTTGAATTTAATCTAGTATTGTATTGTTTTATGGTTATGCATTTTTATTTTTGCTAGTATAGTGTTAGACAGTTTTGGTTATATATATATATTGTAATGGAACATATATGAGGCATTCCATTAAAATTAAAGATTGAAGAAAAACGAAATTATTCCAGTTATGTTTAAATAAATTGTTTAAATGCACTTCCAGCTAGCTATATATAAAACAAATCTAAAATCATGCAAAGCAATGAGATCTATCTTTATAATTTATTTTTAAAGATGATGTGACTAACTAATCAATATATATATATTAGAAACAAAGGGACTTCTACTAAATTCAAATATACACACCTAATTATGTATATTTATGTACCTCTAAATATGTGAATGAATAAGAATATGTGTAAGTGATCTACAAACCAAATAATAAATGAAATATGAAATTATCTTTTATTATTTATAAATTCAATTAATTTCATAATAACTTTGGCATTAAAAGAAAATAAGAATAATATAGTATCGCTCTTTTAAATAATTACAAAGGCATTATTTATAAAACAAATAGTACATCCTTTATTTTATGTTATAGTTCAACTTTAAATAATATTGATGTTTTAAATATAAATATAAAGAATAACTATGTGTATATACTTGTAATAAGTATATATAGATTAAATATATAAAGACATATTTCTGCCTAATAATTATAATATAAATATAATAGTTCATATACAATATCAACTTATAAATTACATTTTAAGATTTTAAATTATTTAAATATTTATCCTAACATCTGTTATATGTCTAATATTATTATAAAACAAGATGATTAAATTGACTACTTATATAACGTTATATTTTATAATGAAAAATAAAATAAACAAACCAAAAATATCGATCTCAAAAATATATTTATACATATAAAATTCTTTACTACCTTTTTAAAAGTTTCTTAGTTAGTTTTCCTTTAAAAGTTAATTTACTCCATGAGTTATTTCTTTATCCGTTTACTATTATTATTAGAATGCATTCTGTCGAAGGTGAAAAAACTATTATGTTAAAGAAAATTGTTAATTCCTAGACACATGCATATTTTATCCTTTCAAAATTTCCTTCATTAAAAAAAATAAATAAACAAATTGAAATATTAAATCCAGCATGTCAATTCCAATTACTTCCAGATTATGATTAAATTGACGATTATACATTTAAGATAGCTATATCAAGTTTCAACTCCAGACGCGACGAAATTTATACATCGAATTTTTTTAGTTGTTCCATTGAAAATTGCTTTGAAATAAATGAAAGCGATGATGCAGCCTCCTGGCTGCGATTCTTGATTAACCTGCCATAATTTATGTGTTTACCATAAGATATATATATTATTTCAGTATTTTGAAGAATAGTAAATTTTATAGAACTAAAGTACAACAAAATCTTTATTTTTCAGTTGTTTGTTCTATATCTATTTCAATAATAATATATAATAATAATGGCCTCTTTTGTTGTTGCTATCGTTCCATGCGCCAGCAGATACTATTTTAAAACTCATGTTATATATGTTCTCTTTTAAAACAATTAACATTAAAATAAAAATAAAATATCAAGTATATATATATATAAAATATTAAATTGAAAATTTGACATCTTTAAAAATATACATAAATAATTATTTATTACATTTAGTAATCATTGCAAATAAAATAATTTTTTTAATCAACAATTTATATGTCCTTATTTATTTTAATAATTAAATGTTCATATTGATGTACTATCAATATATATAAATAAAATAATAACTTCAAATAATAACTATATTTAATAAACATAAAAGAAAAATTTAAATATTTCATATGTAAACTTCAACTTAAAGAGATTTTTTTTTTTTAATAACAAATGACAATTTAAAAAATATAATATCGACTTATCGATATTTACAATACCCTCTAATCCACCGAAAAAAAAAAATCTTTGCAAACAACTAATTAATTAACAGATATCGAAAAACTTTTCAAATTTATAATTTTTCTAAGCTAAATAATCCTTTAAAAATTGCAAATCAGTGATACAACTTTAACATTAAAGAACTCTTGAAAATCATTTTGAAAATCATTCTATTCTATATTAAGTCTTTTCAATTTAACTTTAGGTTTATTTAAATCTTTTTCCTTAGTTATATTTTCTTGAAGAAAATCTTTACTAATCACATCATCACTTCTCATTTTAAGTTTAATTTTGGCTTTGCCAATTTCTTTTTCTTTATCAATAATCTTTCTGCTAATATTTAAATTGAATACCTTTTTATTTCTCTCAAATTTCAATAAGATATATCTTACGAATTTTGTCCTACTAGCATACTTGTAAAATAGGTCTTTTCTATTGCAGTAATGGTACAAATTATCACTCAAATATTCATGTTCTAATATATATAAAAATATGCTTTCTTTGTACCACACAAAATTACCATGATACTGTTCTTGATATTGACTTTGATAAACACATTCTGTTCTTTCTAGTAATTTTTGAGAGTTAATTTTAATCTTTTCTGGTGAACTTAATTCAACTTTTAAAGTTTGAACACTTTCATTCATTTTATTATAATGCATTTTTATCTCTCCTAACTCTAGAGCATTAATGTCTAACCATTGAAAACCTAACTGTCCAATTTCTAAATTGTCAACAGTGTCCTTTAATCTTTCATAACTTAATTCTACTTCTTCTAATTGCTTTTTTGAATTTAATTTTATTTTTAAGGATTTATCAATTCTTTTATCCTCACTATAGTATTCATCAAAATTTTTAGGTTTCTTTATAGTCTTTCTTTCAACTACTTCTAATCTGGCTATAATTCCTTGATTTTCTTCTTTCATTTCATTATTTATTTCTTCAATTTTTGCTTTTAAAGAATTAGCTTCTACTATTGTCTCTTCTCTATATTTTTCCATCTTTTCATCAAATTTTACTTCTACTCTTCTAATACTATCATCTACCAAAACTTTTAATTCATTAGAATTAATTTTCATCTCAGCTCTAAGATCTTCTTTTAATTCATTAGAGTTGGTTTTTAAACCAATCTCTAGTTTCTGGGAAAGTTCATCAGAATTTGTTTTCATCTCAACTCTAAGTTCATCAGCATTTATTTTTAAGTTGGTTTTCATCTCAGCTCTAAGTTCTTCTTTTAATTCATTTGAATTGGTTTTTATCTCAGCTCTAAGTTCTTTTAATTCAGCTTTAAAATCTTTTAATTCATTAGAGTTGGTTTTCATCATAGCCTCTAGTTTATCATATTTAGACTCTAGTCTCTCAGAATTTGTTTTCATCATAGCCTCCAGTGTCTCTATTAAATTCCCCATATCAAAATTACCACTAACTGACATTTCACTACTGTTATCCATTATTACTAGAACTATAATATTATATACTCAAAAAAAAAAAAATCTAAGATATATATATATTTATTTCTATATAGTAATTATCACAGATCAAGGGCTCACCATCTCCAATCATTATTCCAACAAGCAATTATTTAACTAAAAAAAAAAAAATACAAGCTTTTTTAATCTTATAATACATAATAGCTATCTGACAATCTAAATCTTACTTATTTGAACTCATGTTTAAAAGTCATTTATAATGAAAAAAAAAAAATGAAACATTAATATGTTTGTTTTCAAACCCTAATTGATAATCAATGTAATAGATTATTTGTTATAACAATAATTAATTAATCAAACCCTTAAGTTTAATGTTATATATTTATGTTATATACTTATCTATTCCTCCAAAGATCCGATAGATACTGATTATCAAAAGATTGATTAGCACTTTACAACTTTGATGTAGATAAAAGAATTCAATCATTATTCCCAAAGCATACAATGTTTCATAAACACTTAGATGATTATCACATTTCATTCTATCCAATTTACTACAACCCATAATAATTTTCTGAAAACACTATTACATTACCCTGCTTATATTTAAGTCTTAGGGGCTATTACTTATAAAATATTTCCTTGCTCATCTTTAGGAGACTTAGAGGCAAATATTATACATATATCAAAATAATTATACCTTACTCTCTCTGGAGTTTTAAAGATAAAATCATGGCAGGACCACTGTTAGCTGCTTCATGATAAATAATAATAATAATAATAAACATCAAAATTTGGGTTGGAGCAATGAATGAGATTAATCAATCACAAATGACATGAATGCACTACATCCTTAAGACAATGACAAAAATTCCCCATCCAACATCAATACTTGCAACAGAACCAACCAAACTCCAACAATCAAATATCCCATCCAACCTTCAAAATTATAGATTTTCTACAACATAAACTTTCCAAATATGGACAAAATTATTATGCCGTACTTTAACACCATCATTAAAAAATAATACAATAATATTAACCATCACCATCTAAACATAAGGCTAAAATATTTCCATTTATATAAAAAAAATTAAACACACAAAAATGCTTCTCTTTCTTTAAACTATATATCTCATATTAATATATATATACTACACATCTCTCAGGTATGTGGGGTATTTCAAGCCCTAATTAGCTTATTTCGAGCCCTAGTTGTTGCGCCAAATGTAATGGAACGTATATGAGGCATTCCATTAAAATTAAAGATTGAAGAAAAACGAAATTATTCCAGTTATATTTAAATAAATTGTTTAAATGCCCTTCCAGCTAGCTATACATAAAACAAATCTAAAATCATGTAAAGCAATGAGACCTATCTTTATAATTTATTTTTAAAGATGATGTGACTAACTAATCAATATATATATATTAGAAACAAAGGGACTTCTACTAAATCCAAATATACACATCTAACTATATAAATTTATGTACCTCTAAATATGTGAATGAATAATAATATGTGTAAGTGACCTACAAACCAAATAATAAATGAAATATGAAATTATCTTTTATTATTTATAAATTCAATTAATTTCATAATAACTTTGGCATTAAAAGAAAATAAGAATAATATAGTATCGCTCTTTTAAATAATTACAAAGGCATTATTTATAAAACAAATAGTACATCCTTTATTTTATGTTATAGTTCAACTTTAAATAATATTGATGTTTTAAATATAAATATAAAGAATAACTATGTGTATATACTTGTAATAAGTATATATAGATTAAATATATAAAGACATATTTCTGCCTAATAATTATAATATAAATATAATAGTTCATATACAATATCAACTTATAAATTACATTTTAAGATTTTAAATTATTTAAATATTTATCCTAACATCTGTTATATGTCTAATATTATTATAAAACAAGATGATTAAATTGACTACTTATATAACGTTATATTTTATAATGAAAAATAAAATAAACAAACCAAAAATATCGATCTCAAAAATATATTTATACATATAAAATTCTTTACTACCTTTTTAAAAGTTCCTTAGTTAGTTTTCCTTTAAAAGTTAATTTACTCCATGAGTTATTTCTTTATCCGTTTACTATTATTATTAGAATGCATTCTGTCGAAGGTGAAGAAACTATTATGTTAAAGAAAATTGTTAATTCCTAGACACATGCATATTTTATCCTTTCAAAATTTCCTTCATTGAAAAAAAATAAATAAACAAATTGAAATATTAAATCCAGCATGTCAATTCCAATTACTTCCAGATTATGATTAAATTGACGATTATACATTTAAGATAGCTATATCAAGTTTCAACTCCAGACGCGACGAAATTTATACATTGAATTTTTTTAGTTGTTCCATTGAAAATTGCCTTGAAATAAATGAAAGCGATGATGCAGCCTCCTGGCTGCGATTCTTGATTAACCTGCCATAATTTATGTATTTACCATAAGATATATATATTATTTCAGTATTTTGAAGAATAGTAAATTTTATAGAACTAAAGTACAATAAAATCTTTATTTTTCAGTTGTTTGTTCTATATCTATTCCAATAATAATATATAATAATAATGGCTTCTTTATTGTTGTTGCTATCGTTCCATGCGCCAGCAGATACTATTTTAAAACTCATGTTATATATGTTCTCTTTTAAAACAATTAACATTAAAATAAAAATAAAATATCAAGTATATATATATAAAATATTAAATTGAAAATTTGACATCTTTAAAAATATACATAAATAATTATTTATTACATTTAGTAATCATTGCAAATAAAATAATTTTTTTTAATCAACAATTTATATGTCCTTATTTATTTTAATAATTAAATGTTCATATTGATGTACTATCAATATATATAAATAAAATAATAACTTCAAATAATAACTATATTTAATAAACATAAAAGAAAAATTTAAATATTTCATATGTAAACATCAACTTAAAGAGATTTTTTTTTTTAATAACAAATGACAATTTAAAAAAATATAATATCGACTTATCGATATTTACAATATATATATACAACAATTCACAACAGAATCTTCATTCTTAAAGTTATGAGTATGGGATTTGAATACTAAATCCTGAAAGCACTAAGCTAGTATATTAAATCTTAAATTATAATTATAGCTTCACTAATGTATGTGGAAAAAAATTGCACATTTATAATTATAAGATAATATTAAGTATAATGCTATTTTAAAATGGAAAAAGTTATAATGAAGAGGGAAGTGATTGAAAGATATGAGATCTTTTTGAGAAAAATGCAGAAATAGGCAAGGATTGCATAAATATTGTAATGACTATCATTATGTATTTGATTTGTTAAAGCAGTATAATATTATATATTATCCATTTTATAATTTTATACACATTTAGAGTAGAACAGCATATTGTTTTAAATATTAATGATTTTTTCTTTCAGTTATTTCTTGTATTTTTCTTATTAATAAGCTGATCACTGTTATTTACAAGAGAATTGAATAAAAATATTTCATCCACATTCATATTCAATTAATACCAATTATACACAAATGGAGATTGAATATTTTATTTAATGAATTTCATTTAATATTCATACTGAAGCTAATAATTGTATATATTAAATTCGTATATTTCAGCATACTGTACTTGTAATTCAGAATATCATTATTTTCACTTACGTAAAAATAACCTGAATTTGTATCTGTATCTATATGTGTATATTTAAAGTTTATCATATCTATTTTTGTGTTTTATTAATGAAAACCAATAAATGATAACTACTGTTTAGCAAAAAGAAATTTGGCAAAATAAAGGCATTAATAAGTTATACTTTTGAATTTAGTTTTATATGTAATTTTTTTGGATGTTTTATATAGTTATGTCTTTTAGATTATTTTATGAAATTAGGTAGCTATGGTTTCAATAGATAGTAACAAAATA
Source organism: Epiperipatus broadwayi (assembly GCA_028023455.1). Classification (NCBI taxonomy): domain Eukaryota; kingdom Metazoa; phylum Onychophora; class Udeonychophora; order Euonychophora; family Peripatidae; genus Epiperipatus; species Epiperipatus broadwayi. The sequence continues at coordinate 4,563 of JAQFVV010014870.1, read as the reverse complement.
GAGTGTGAATGAAATTTGAATTTTTGTTGTTGCTGTCAGTATTCTGTAAATAAACATTATTTCTCTGAAATTTGCTTAGAATTAATGATACTTTATGTGGAATTTATGTTGAAACATGCATACTTGTCACTATGAATATTCAGATGTTTTTTTGTATAAATTAATGTTAGATCGATTTTCGGTGTCTGAAGTTCATAAATCTATATATGGGATTGCTTGCAATTTTTTCTTGGGTTTTATGTAAAGTAAAAAATAATTCTTGTCATGTATATAAAAGAAACATAAGTATTTGGATTTTCTCTGGTGTTAATAACCGGAATCACGATACATTTTAATCAGTAAAGATATTAAATGCATCATTTGATAAAAAGCTTAAATCAATTGCTTAATTTAAGAATATTGTAATCAAACTTAATTTCTGCTTGTTTAGTAAATTATTTGAGATTTATGACATATAAAAAATGTGATTAATTTTATTTTTTCTGTTTTGTTTAGGTATATGACATTTGGTAAAAAAGACTATCAGTGAAATATTACATATTGATTTAGAATTAATCAAGTCTTGATATCCATGCAAGGATTGGAAAACTTCTAATCAAAGCAGTATTCCTTAACAAAAAAATTGTACTTGAAAAGTAACATTTGTATGAAAATGTTATATAATTAAGAACTACTAAAAGAAAAACCAAGCAGTTTTGAATGAAAGAAATTTTCAAAAACAGTAAGAAGTCACATTTGTTTATTAATATCTTGTTGGTCAGGTAAAGAGAAGTCATTATAACATGTTTAAACATTTATTTAAAATGATAATAGTTAAGATTACAGTAGACTGTCTCAAAAGCGCTTGGTAGTAAAAATTTTGACAATTTATTAATAGCTTCATTAACTGTGCACAGAGCAAATATATATATTAATTTAAAATGATAATATACTTTATGAATATGTAAATGAAAGTATCATAAATGTTCACAAAATGTCTTATTATAGAATAACTTTCCTGATTAAAAAGATTTGTTCAATGAAATATTTAAGGTCCTATAAGCCATAAAATGTTTGTTGAATCATTTCATCAGTATTTGGGATATTACAAAAACTACCATCTTTATAAAAATATAGTATGGAAAACCTGTTTATTAATTTTTCTGATTATGAGTGGCCAATTTATATAAGAAATGAGAAACCTAAAGAAAATCATGAAATAAGTTATATAAAAGAAAAAAGCATAAAGGAAAAATAAATAACTAAATTATGGAATAAAAACTTACTACAATATAAAGTTATTTATTGCACTTTTTGTGAATTCAAAAGGATTTATAAGAAAATATGAAACATAGGAGAAAAATCTTTTCACTGTAGTTTGTGCTGAATGCAGCTGCAGATGACAAAAGTTTTAGATGAAGGATAAAAACATTTTCAATTTAGTAGGTGTAAAATGAAGAAGGCATGTAAGGAATATTCAAGGATACATGAAAGAACACATAAATAAAAAAAATTTCCAATGTAGTTTTTGTCAATATTGGACTGCTGAAAGAGGGAGTTTTAAAATACACAAAGAAAAGTGCTTTGAATGTAATTTGCAGATAAAAATTGTACAGAAGAAAAACCATTGGAATGCAATTTGTGTAAATATAGGACTGCTGCAAAGTGTGAAATTGCATGAAAGACCACATATAGAAAAAACACATTTCAAATGTAATTTGTGTGAATATGACCAGCTAAAAGTCATTTATCAGCACATGAAAGGATACACACAAGCAAAAAGCCTTTCTACTGTAGTACATAGGCTGGTAATTTAAGATGTCATGAAAAACACAGGGAAAAAACCTTTTGAATATAATTTGTGTGAACATGAGTTCAGATAAAGTAAATTAAGAGAGCATAAAAGAACAAATACAGGAGAAAACCCATTTCAATGTAGTTTGTGTGATTATTAGACTGCTGATGTTAATTTATCAGTACACAAAAGGATATATACAGAAGACTTTTCAATATAGTATGTGTGCATTCAAGACTTGTAGAAAGTAAAAGTTAAGAATGCATGAAAGCACACATGCAGGAGTAAAATTTTTTGAATCTTGTTACTGTGAATATAAAACTTCAGGAAGAAGTAAGTTTAGATGGTATGAAAGAACACATACAGTAGAGTAGTTGTGTGACTAGAAGAGCATATCAATTGATACATACAATGTGGTATGTGTGCATTCAAGGCTGGTAGAGCTTAATTTAAAACAGCATGAAAGAACCCATACAGGGGGAAAAGGGTTTGAATGTAAATATAAGACTAGATAAAAGTAGTTTAAAAATGGAAAAACACTGAAAAGAAACCTTTTCAATATAGTTTCTGCAACTATAAGACTTCATATAAAAGTTCTTCAGCGCATGAAAAGCGTTTCCAATGTGGTATGTGTGCATTCATGACTCCACAGACACTTAATTTACAGCTACACGAAAGCACACATACAGGAGTAAAACTTTTTGAATATTGTTTGTGTGAATATAAGACTGCAGATAAAAGTAGTTTAATACAGCATGAAAAAATACTTACAGGAGAAAAACCTTTAGAATGTAGTTTGTGTGAATATAAAACTGCAGAGAAAAATAAATTAAGAAGGCATGAAAGAAAACACACAGGAGAGAAACCTTTTCAATGGACTTTCTGTGATTATAAAACTGGAGAAAAACAATTTTATTAGTACATGATTGGATACACGAAAGAGTAAAACCATTTAAATGTATGTGTGCATGCACGATTTCAAAAGAACCTAATTTAAGACAGCATGAAAAAACACACACAGTTGAAAAACCTTTTGAATGTAGGTTGTGTGAAAGAACACACACAGGAGAGAAACCTTTTCAATGTAGTCTGTGCCTATAAAACTGCCAAGAAAAGTAAATTATGAAAGAAGACACACAGGAGAGGAACCTTTTTATTGAACTTTATGTGAATATAAGACTGCATATAAAAGTAGTTTAAATCAACATGGATAAACACATACAGGAGAAAACCTTTTGAATGTAGTTTGTGTGAATATAAAACTAGTGAAAAGAAATTTAACAATACATGAACGGATACATACAGGAGGAAAACGTTTTTAATGTAGTCTGTGTACATTCAAGACTTCTACAAAGCACAGTTTAAGACACCATGAAAAAACACACCCAGGAGAGAACCTTTTCATTGTAGTTTCTGTGACTATAAGTCTGCATATAAAATAAGTTTATTAGCACATGAAAGTATATGTGCAGGACAAAAACGTTTCCAATTGTTGTATGTCTGCGTTTAAGACTGCACAAAAATGTAATTTACAACTGTATGAAAAACTCATACAGGAGAAAATCTTTTTATTGTAAATTCTGTGAACATAGGATTGCTGACAAGAACAGTTTAAGATAGCATGACAAATGTCATATAAAAAGAAATCCATTTCAATGTAGCATGTGTGATGTCAATACTGCAAGTAAATGTTCTGTAATAATGGATAAAAAAGGCATATGTCCAGTTTGTCAGAATTCAAGACTTCTGATAAAAGCATTATGAGGTATCACAAAAGAATGCATACAAGAGAAAGAATTTTTCAATGCACTTTACATAACTTCAAGAATTTTGACAGAAATCATTTAAAAACAGACATTGGGAAACTCCCAATTCATGTAGATTTCAACTTCTAAAGATAGTTGTAAAATTCATGACAGCATGCATGTAAAAGATAAATGTTTTAATTCAAAATGCTTTTTTACACATGAAAAAGATAAATGTTTTAATTCAAAATGCTTTTTTATAACTTAAAAAATACAACTGAAAATTTTTTAATTATTTATTAACTTTTAAACTTTTAATTACATTATTGGTTGTATGATGTAAAAATCAAATCTTTTAATTGACTAACCTACAAACTGAAGACAAAGCCCATTGTTAAAACATATTCGCCTACAATATTAGTAAATTCAACTCAGACACATTTATAAAGGTGTATTATGAATCTTGTTATGCTTGTAAAAGAATTGCAGTTCTTTCAAAATAAATTTGCTATTTATTTATTAAAAATATTCATCGCTGCAATTTTAAATGCGAATGAATAAACAAAAAAGTGCTGACGAAATGCTTTTTTTCACTTTAATGCTATGGAAAAGATAAGATTTTTTTTTACTAAATCTTAAATATTTTTACTAAAATCTTCAATATTTTTCGAAATAATTTTATTTACTATATTTTATTAAAAATTATTTTAATTTCTCAAATTATATTTTTATATACTTTAATTATATTCAAAATGGAAAATTTGAGCATTTTTTTTCATTTTCTTTGACTGTATGTTTTTCGTTCTTTCCAGCCAATCAGAACGTCTTTTCGCTCAGAGCCAGCGACAGCCAATCACCGTCATGCTTCTTTCTTTATTTAGCTTTGTAATGCGGTTTTGTTGATTTTTACTTGTAAAACAATTCGAAGAGGGCACCATTTTACAGAACTTTTTTTAAACTCAATCAATAATCAAAAAAAGGTCGTGAATAATATCCTGTTAAAAATAACGGAATTAGAGTGACGTCAGCTGTCAACGAGAGGCC
>JAQFVV010014869.1:0-25248 GCA_028023455.1 Epiperipatus broadwayi | reverse complement strand
AAATTTCTAAAATCCAGTTCATTTGCATAAAGATTTCATTAATATAATAGCTTCTCATTGGCAATTTGTTTAAAAATAAAATGATGTCTCTTCCAGGTTTGTATGACCATAATTTTTTTCTTTCTATGTTAAACAAATTTGTAAAAAAAAAAAATAATGAATTAATAATCATCATTTCACCTAAAAAATAATATCAGAATAGTTTTTCCAAGCTTATGCTGAATGGTTTCTTCAAATTTAATCTGGTTTCCTCCTTAATTCCAGCCACCACATTATTCCTGCAATCTTTTTTATTTGATCTAGTTCTTTCTAGATCTTTTGCAATTGTCTTGGAATACAGTTTAATGCTTTATCATTCATCTACAATTATCTTTCACATTAGCAATATATTACAACACAATTTCATTCCAACTTCTTATTTCAATGACAAAGTAGACCACCTGTTATCATAATGTTATTAAATAATGTTTTTAAAATAAAGTAGGAACATTTTTAACTTTTCTTATTAAGGTTGTAATTATATTTCATTTATGTTATTACTTATTATTATTTTTTATCTTGCCAAATAATTTTATTATATTCACATCATAAATTTAGTTTCATCTTTTTATACAAGTTTCCGGTTAACAACTGCATATTTAATATTTTTTAACTTTCTTTGTTACGTGGTCACATAAATTATAATGTTTCCTTCTAAACATTGCTTGAACAATCAATCATCAACTAGTCTCATACTCTCTTCTTATGGCAAGAAAACCCAACAAAAATACATATGTTACAACATATTTTATTTATGACTTCAAGCAGTATTTTTGCTCCTATGTGTGAATACATTTATAATTCAATATTTTTGACATTTCTGTTATGCATCCTTCTAGTGAAATTATAATGGTTAGCAATAAGGAATATAACTAACAATTATGTTGTCTGATTCATTTAAGTTGATAATATCTTTATATCATTTGGACCCATTAACTTGCTTAATACAACAAATGAAATACATCCCCATTTTGTATTTTCCTTTTTTAATTTTATACATTAGCCTAAATAATCAAACCTCACATAATCACAAGACACCAAAGTATGGATGCTGAACTGAGTTCAGATTAGATATGACTTTATACAAGCTAATGAGCTTAACTTGAAAACATATATTATGTTTTTATTTTGGACTCTAAAGCATTATAGATTAGCTAAAAAAGTGAAAGGTGACTACTCGTTGATTGCATTGATCCTAAGATCTCAGGTGCACAGCTCTCAGATCCAAGGCTCCCCACTGATGAAGACCAAAAGCTAGGAACTAGACTGGAGGATATTGAGAATGAGTAGAAGACATTATATAGGGATTTTAAGTACAAAAACCCTTCCTGCATCCACTGATTACTCTGGCAGTGCACCGCCAATGGTGCTACTTGTAATGGAGTTTTTTCCTGTGTGTAAACAGTTTGTGGGGTTAATTAAAGAATGGTGCGATCATGTGATGTTTGATGGTTGGAATATCAATCTTTACTGATAGGATTATGGTTACTGCTGGTTATTAGAAGAACCAAAGACACCAACAAAATATGAATGCTAGAACTAGTGTTCAGATCTACATGACTATACAAGCTAATGAGCTTAGCTTGCTTGAAAACATTATTATGTTTTCATTTTTGGACTCAAAGCTTTATAGTTAGCTAAAAAAAGTAAAAGGTGGTTGCTGAAGGGTTACATTAGATCCTAAAATCTAGGTTGCGGTCCTCTCAGATACAAGGCTCCTCACTGGGATAAAAGCCAAAAGCTAGAAACTAATCTGGGAGAATATTGAAGAATAGGCACTAGATAGAGATTTTATGAACAAACCTCCCTGCATCCATTGATTACTCTGGCTTATACTGAGTGAAACTACTGTATGGAGTTTTTTGTCCGAATTGATTATCCTAAATACTTCTACTACTACTACTAATTTTTGTGTTAATAGCTCAAATTTCTTTAATGTCTGTAGATGTTTTGTTCAAATAACTTTATTTATATTATATACCTCTTGCATGGTTTGGCATGGATCAAGGTCTATAGATCCTGGCTTTACCTCATTACTTTGGGTACTTAGACATTGTATAAGCTTCAAAGCAATAAATCATTCAATTAGAACATGTTCAGAGTGGCAAACTCTGTTGTCATGATCCAAGATTCGAGCCTTTCACTGCCAGAACTTGACTATTTTTTGCTGCACGGTATTGATGCAATGTAAAGTTATGAATGCTGGAGCCCAAAGTCCTTGGAGTGTGGTTCCAATTCTGCCACTAGGGTCTGAAAATTCCAATTTTTATTCAATGGTTAACTCTGATAAATGTTGGCTTTGGGTTGGTATTTTTATATCTAGGTCTGAAACTATTATCCTAGCACCTTTTTGAGAGTGCTAAAGCACGAAACCATTTGTCAGGGTTTGGTTTCTGATAGAACTTATGAACTCCTGAGCACCGAATCACTTGATAATTCTATCATTTATTTAAAAAGTAGCTATGAGTTTAAATTGAATAAAATAAATATATTGAAAGTCTTGTCACTTGAGGTATCTTATGACATTTAGGCATTGGAATTGATAGGTTCAGCTGCAGTTCATAGATTTTTAACTCTCAAGTTCATTACTATATTACTGCAGTAAATCACACAAGGCTTAAAATTAGTTGTAATATTATAAATATCAAGGACTTTCTTTATCACTGAGCCTTTTTGATTTTTTATAAATTGTTATGAATATCAACACCTTCAGTTCCTTGTAATTAACTGCTTAAGCAATAACTTATAATTATATTGTTGTTTATGTTAAAGTATGTTCTTGTATCTCAGAACCTGATCAAAAGTCAGAGGTTGCTTACGTTTTATTCCAAATTTATCATCAAGCCTTGAACAACGGTAAAAAGTTCCTGTGATAACTTAGAAATATAAAGTTAAAAAAATCCTCTTAATTTAGTCGAACTAATGAATCCATTGTGTTCCACCACTTGAAGCTTAATAAGTATATAGATAACAATATATTGGGGACAAATGATGTTGTAAATAAGTGCGCTAAAAACACTAGGATATTTTGAGTGATATGATTATGAATTTGAAGATAATAAATGAACTGATAAGGTTGGTGTATTTAGTAAGATTTAATACTGAAGTAAATTTAAGTGTCGTGGAATTAATTTGAGGCTGAACTCATTTGTATGAGAATAATAATGTTATTACTATTTATTATTATTATTATTAATATTACTCAGTTATTATTTAGAAATGTGAAGTGTGTTCATTAGAAGTACAGATTTATTTAAAATGAATGTTTCATTTATTAGAGAGAAAGAATAAATATTAGATGAATTAATTTGTAATTAAATTTTATTATTTTTAAGTGAAAGAAGAGGTGGAGAAATAATAAAAAAGATTAAACAAAAGTTATTAGACACTATCAAAAGAATCAAAAGACTGAAATAGAGTAAACCGGATATATCACTAAAAGAGATGACTTCATATGTATAAATAAAAATAAGATGTAATGTTTATAATTTAAAATATGAATAAAAGATAATATGAGTGTTAAATGAGTGAAAGTGAAGAAGTAATTTTTTAGAGGGGATAATAAAATATTTTTAAATTAGTTGAGAATTCATTGCAGTAATAATACATTTCTTCAGAAATATGAAATAGAATTCATGATGAGAAGTGGTATAGGAGTTATTGTTATGGAGAACATCCTAAAAAAGAAGTTATAAAAGATATAGGATTATATTGAAATTAAGTAAAGAGAAATGGATGTAAGCTATACTTATTTAACTGTTAAAGTTGAGAGGATGTGCAGTATGGAATGAGAACTACTTGGGAATATATATCAAGAAAGAATACTTCATAAAATATTGACTGAAGGTATATTGTTAAAAAACATGTGAGAGAAAATAGATTGTAAAATTTTAGCTGAGGCTGAATCTGACGTATACTGACAGTTATTAGAAAGAAAATGTTTAATAATGAAGAAAAAGGATTAAAGTAAGGAAGATAATTTTATGTTAATAGAATTAGCAATATATATAAAAGGCTGAGTAATAAAATGTTTATTAATTATTTTGATACAATGAAAAGTTAATGAATATAATAAAAAAGATTGCAAATGAGTAATTATTTTAAAACCAAGAAAATTAATATAAAAAGTGGAAGTGAAAAATTTTAGAAGGATAAAAATGAAGAATAAATGCATGCATAGATTTTAAGAAGGCACAATTAAAAGAAGGGAAGTTTAGATAGAGTGAAGCTACTTTAGAAATCAACAATTAGAATAGAAGGAAGATGGGAATGACATAAACTCAGTAAGAAGTGAATGGTGAAATTAACATATAAAAAGAGGATTGTGGAAAAATTTGAAAATATATGAAAAATAAAATTAAGAAAGAAAATGTAGATGAAACCAAAGTATGTTTATAGAGGAAGAACTTAAAAAATATTTAATAAATTTATAATAAAACTTGAATAAAAGAAAGTTGATAATGAATATGGTTCATTGGAGAGATTAATTTATGAAGAAAGAGATAGAAATACAGATGAAGAATTGAATTAAAAATAAACAGATGGGAAAAAATTAAGAGAATTAGATGAAACAACTGCATTAGTAATAGATATGGTAAGTTATACAAGATGTGTTAAGAACGAAATTCTAGTTATTAATAAGATTCCAGATAAGTAGAAGAGTATATAATAGAATATTACATAAATGAAAAGTAAAAAAGTTTAAGTTGTTAATTAGTTATGAACCAATAGCAATACTTCTCCAGTTTATAAATTACATATATAAATGTGAAAGGTGTTTTGTTTGTTGATTTATTTGTTTGTGCCTATGAATTAATCTTGAAGAATCTAGTATGATTTTCTATTTTCTTTATTTAAAATTTTACTAGTATACAATTTTTTTATTGTTTTTAAAAAATTGTAATTTCTAATATAAAAATGCATGAAAATCTACATTGTAAATTTTTTAATAATATCATAAAAAAAGATGGTAGCACTGATTAAAAGATTTTAGAGTTAGAAATTTTAAATGAATGTAGTTTCTGGTAGAATACTTTATTTTAGTTACCACGAAAATTTTGTAAACTTTTAGGACATTAGTTTAAATACTTATTTAATATATATTAAAGTAAAATTTAAAATGCCATAAATACAACAAGAGAAATATTACTAAATTTGATAAACTTTTACCATTTCTCTGTAAGCATCTTTTTCACACGATAAAGTAAGTTTTAAATATGTTTTTATACTAAACTTTATCGTAATTGTAAGTGACTTGAGTATATATATATATATATATTGTATAATACTATAATAACAATTAAAAATAAAATAGAAATTCATATAATACTCATCAATATTAACCAAGACAAAATTTTACTAAAATCCTCCACAACTTATAATTTATCTACTAATAAATAGACCTTTCAAATGAGAAGATCTATTTAGTTAATAGATGAAACCAGATGTTGTAGAAGAATTTTTGTAATTTTTTTGTTTTGGCTTAAACTGAAATAAAAAATAAATAAATGCAAAAAAAAAAATTTAATAGATATTTTAATAATAAGAATTAAATAATTTTGAATTTAAAATTATTTCTATTATAAAATTAAACATTTAAAAAGATCTAATTAATATTTTATTAATTCTGATTTTTAGAAATTAAAACAAGCATGTTTTAATGTTACAATAGATATACAAGTAATTATAAAATTCCATTATCTAGCATTTTTAATTGCTGCTTGTATAATATATTTTGATAAAACTCACAAAGTTGTGTTTCAAATGATTAAAGTAAATTGAAAAAGAGTCTTTTTTTCAATCAAGATAGGAAAACCATATTTTTATTAGTACACCTGAGTCTTTTTTTACGTGACTTATTTAACGATTTTGAAGTTACTGATTGTGTTTCACGAAGTCAAACTCGATATTGCACTATTACTTTAAATAATAAATTTCTACACAGTTACATTATATTGAAAGTAATAGCACATTATTGGAATTTGACTTTCAACTTAGTAATTCTCAATATTTTCAGTGCTTTTATAATAGTAAGATTTTATGCAATAATGAAATTAAAATCATGATTTTCACATTTTATGTATACACACATTAAATTTTACAAGATTATAATGTGAATTTGTTCAAACATTGTGTGTGTTAATTTTGCATTTTAAATCACATTCTGTTCTATGCTTTTTAAAAAGAACGTAATCAATTATTAATCATTTAGTGTCCACAAGTTTATTTTTAAAAGGTCAGTAATAGCATGGGCACAATTAAATTTGACAATTAAAACTAAAATCTGATTTTTAATTGTAATTAACAATTTAAAAATTACTACGCGACTTGAAATAATCTGATGTGAAATTTATTTTTAAACGAATTGAAAATTAAAGACAAAAATAAGAATTTAATTTTTAGTTGTTAGTTTTAATTAAATTTTTCCCAGCAGTGGTGAATAAATGTCTTTATTATCATAAGTCTAAGTTCATAAACAATTAATAAAATCATCATCTCAAAGATTAATTACTAATTATGTTGTCAACAGAAAAACATTAACACAACATGAGAGTGCAAACGAACGTGTGTTTCAGCAAATAGCAATAATAATTAAAACATGTATAAAAAATGTAAATTATCATACTGTAAATTATGCATAAAAATATATTATTTTGAATAAAATTAAATATTATAGTTAAAAAAAGTTTGTCTTGTATCAATTTTTTTCAAATTTGAAATTTTTTATTAGTCATATTTTATTTCCTTATTTTTTTTGCGTGAATTTTAAAGTAATTTTACATTGGTGCTTTGCTTTTACATGAATTTTGAAAAATCACAGACTGCATCCCCACTTTTTCAATGTAAGTTACATCTATTTTTGCGCGATTTCATTTGCGCGTGTTTTCTGAGGAACCTATCTATCGCGTAAAACGAGACACAGGTGTATATTTTTTTATCCTGACTACAAAATATTGGAAAAAAGATAAGAGGGACTTTTTATGAGTTTTACAGATTATAACAAAGTTACCATGAAATTGTAACTGAAGGCAAGACAGTGCAAGTTCAACTGCTGCTACTAGTTCACTATGGCAGAGTTTGGATTCATATGGAATCAATACCCAGATTCTATGTATTCATAGCCCATATATGTGTGTGTATTAGACAGCATAGAGACTGGAGGAAGCCTCACTGAAAGGCCAATAGTTTTATGTGGATTATACGTTTTCCTGAGTGTCAATAAGCTAGTTCTAGTAATTAGAAGGACCAGCTTATCCAGAAAGGCCTTCAGCTTGTTAGATTAATTATTTATGCATCTGCAGTTTTGTTGATATGCAGAGGGATACAGATAGGGGTACAGTATCATAAATATATAAAATACAGTTGGTAAGTTATTTTAAATGATTCCTTGAAAATGACATTTAAAATCTATAATTTAAAAGTAAAACAAGTAAATAATGTTTGCTTAAATTAAAATCTAAAAAAAAACAATTGATTCTTAGACAATTTTATTCTAAAAAGAGAAAGTAAATTCCAAAAATCTTTTAGATTAGAAAACAAAAAACTTGCTGGGATATTTTTAAGAGACTTTTATAATTAATGAGAGTATCTTGACAAAGATGTGATATTACTTTTTAAAAAAAGAAAAAATTTTATGAAGAACTGTCAAAGAATTAATATTACTTTTTAAAAAAGGAAAAAGAAAAACATTTTGGGTTGTCTTTTGATAGATGGTCATGACCATTTGACAGCATTGTTTGTGTGTTAAAACAATAAAATGTAACTTTACCAGGCCATGATTTTTAAAATACGGTGACTTTTTTTGCATCCCTTTAATTTTGTCTACTCCATCTTTAATATTTTATTTTTAGGGTTGTTTTTTTTTTTTTTTTGGCTATACAATGATTTTTTTTGGGGGGGGGGGTAACTTTTATTTTTTAAATCAATTTTTATTACCTTTTTTTAAAAATAGAAAAAAAAAACTTCGGGCTCTAACTTTTACAAACTATTTATCAATCCACACCCCATCCACACCTTTTCAAAAGTTAAAATAACATCAAAACTTTTGATTTTTTTAAGTTTCGTTTTTTTTTTTTTGGGTTTAAAAATATGGCCACTTGATTTTTGCCTATAAAATGATTTTTTTTGGCTTTATTTGTATACTACAACTTTTATTTTTAAAACCAATTTTTATTATCTTTTTTACAAATAAAAACAAACCAAAAATAACTTCTGTCTCTAACTTTTGTCTCAGTGAAGACAAAGCATTTATCAACCCACTCCCCCAACAAACATTAAAAGTAAGATAAAAACGTTTGAACTTTTTCAACTTTTGGGTTTTTTTTAAAAGAAAATGGTGACTGTACAACAATTTTTTTTGGCCTTTATTTCTATTATGTGATGTTTATTTTGTGATTTTGAAAAAAAAACATGTCCTATTAATTAGATTTTTTGATCCTTTAATAACACACCACCACAATAAAATTACAATAACATCAAAAATTCAGATTTACACATGTTTCCTATACCTTTTTTTAGATTTAAAATACAGCAACTTTTTTTTTGGCTATATGGTGATTTGTATTATGTGATTTTTATTTTTCCCTTACTATTAATTACGTTTTTGGATCCTTTTATTTTTTCCTACTACATCTTTAATATTATATCATTAGGAAGTGAATACCTTTGTTTGCAGGAGCCTGACTGACATTGGTAAATAGCACAATTTGTGTACCATTTAATTTGTCTCATATAATTTATTGTGAAAGCATGAGTTTTCATGTGTGGTCATCTGAATCATGTTTGGCCCTACCCTTTCCCAATGTTTTGCAAATTCCAACTTGTGTAGGGAAGGGTGGGGACAGTGTGACAATTCTTAGTGAGTCAGATTGTGTGATTTTAGTGCAAATGAAATTGCTCTGCTATGGAGATATCAAAACTTGTGGCCACTTGAAATTCAACACTGTCAGACAATATATAGCAACCAGTGAAGTGTGCAAATTCACATAAAGTGTCGCGAAGTGCAAAACAGACCATAATGTTTCTGTGCAATACCATCAAGTGGCCTGCTAATGGCTAAGATAAACACAACTGTTTTCTTAGCTATAAATGTAGGTTGCAGAAATGACATTTTTATGTGTTTTAACACATAAACAATGATGTCAAGTGACCATGACCACCAATCAAAAGACAATACTTTTTTGTTTATCATTATATAATGAATGAATTAATTAATAACTGATTTATATTACTTTTTAAATATATCTACATGTATGTTGTCAATTTTTTGTATACTTTCAATATAGAATTAATTGTGAAAAAAGTAATATTTTTAATAATTTTATTATTTTAACAAATAGTCAGTGGGGGATTACATGTCTATGCTCACACCCATATATGTTAAATTAGTCATTATTTCTGTATCATTAAAATGTGATATTATTATTATTATTATTATTATTATTATTATTATTATTACTATTATTATTATTATTATTATTATTATTATTATTATTATTATTATTATTATTATTATTATTATTATTATTATTATTATTATTATTATTATTATTATTATATAACAATTCCCATATGCATATCTGTGTGCTTATATGGATGTGTGTCAAGCTGACACATATATGTTAAAATTAATCATATTTTTTATTATATGAGAATTCAAATATATTCATAAATTATTACACTGCATATCTGGGTGCTTTTGTATAAGTGTGTTTTATGTAAGCCCATTGAGGTATTTGTAAATTACAATGTGATAACTAATTGTATATTAATCAAAATCAGAATTTGTGGCATACTCAGCAGATCTTAGTTTATTTTAATTGCTATTAATAAATTGATATTTTATTGTTAAAAATATTTCAGTGAATTTATTTAATCCTAAAATATTATAAAATATTATATGTTGTATTATAGCTCTTGTTCATAATAACAGTTAAAGAGCTTTTGTCTCTGAGCTGGATTCATGCATAATGGTCTAGTCTGTAAAAGGGATTTATATTTAGTGTTTATAGACATCCAGTTGATGATGATCCTGGATTGGTACAAAGGGGATATCTTTTAAAATCCTTGCACTACATTTAATTTAGTTTAGTATTTATTGGAGATTAAGTTTATAGTTTACTAGAACATTAACCTTTTAATAAAGGTCACTGGCTATAGTCAGTCATAGCTTCAAGTCACTCAAAAACTAGCAATTGTTACATTATCATAGTGAATTTACACTCATTTTAAAGCTTAAAAAAGACCTTATGATGCTGCCCACTAGAATTATTTGACAAGTAAAAAATCAATAATATTTAAATTTAAAGTTTTAACAATGGGAGAAGGTGGTCTTTCCTAGACACTAATTGGTTGTTGCTCATATTGAACAAATGAGAGCACTTGCCAAAAACTTTCACTACTCCAACTTCTTTGTTTTGATTTTGAAAATGAAAGTGAATGTTTAAGAGTATTTTTTAGTATTCTTTTATGTATTATAAATTATTTTTATAAATATGCTGAAAATAGAATTATTTTAGAAAAATAGGTAAGATTTTAGTAAAAACTATTTACTTTTACATGAACATAAATTGAGAATGAAAATCAATGATGTACGAAACATTTTTAATAGGTTATGAATGTTCTTTTTAGGTTCTCTGTTATAAAATATTTTTATAATTATAAATAGAAATTTATTTTTGAAAAAATTTTTATTTACTTTCATATTCTGACAAATTATTAATTTGCTTTTTACAGACGAAACTAAAATGAATATAATATTAAAAGATGAATATGTCTTTACAGCTGATTCTGTAATTGACCAATCAAAAGTTTAGAGTTTTATCTCACTCAACCAAGCAGAATTTTTAATGAGGAAAATGTTAATGGTATTAAATGCCCAGAGCATTGATGATGAACAGCATGTTTAATATCCCAGCATTATTCTTTTTATTGTTATATATTGTAATGGAGTAACACTTAAGTTTGTGCATCCAAATTAATGCTTGGCAAGGGCTAAATAATTTGCCATGTTTATAGTAGACCCCATTTCAAATCCAATCACAAGATTGACTATTGATTTATTTTTATTGTTGATCGTTCATGATGATAAATGATTATTGTTTTTTGTGTAATGTTGGAAATTGAACTTATAATTAGTTCTGTGCTGATATCTCATGTTCTTCATATTCATTTCTCATATTCATAATCATTCCTTTTATATTTAATATTTAAAATTTGTAGCAACTAGGTTTGATGATGATGAGTTCCACCACCCCAGATTCACTCCTAGTGAGCCCATACCATTACAAATGATCTTACATGTTCATTATATTTATTCCTCATATATATTTTATATTTAATATTTAAATTTTTGTATTGACCTGAGTTGATAATGGTGAATGATATCACCTCAGATTCACCCCTACTAATACAATATAAATTTAAATCAAAATTACCCCTAATTCATAACTCAACCAGACTAATAAAAAAATAAATTCTAAAGCACAACCAATGATTTCATTGCTTCAATCAGACTTCTCAAGTGTAAAGTATAGTTCCTTAAACATGAGAAGTCTGCTTGTAGCAGTGAACCCATTGGTTGTGATTTAGTATTTATTTTTTGTTTGCTCTGGTTGAGTTGTAAATTTGGGGTAACTTTGATTATTTTATTACTAGTTTAGCTTTAGGCTTTTAATGTTTAATTATATATATACATAAGCTATGGATTTTTGCTTTATGATATTTAGTTCAACTTAAGCAATAACTTAATACAAATAAATATAAGTATTAACCTTGCGTTATTTATATTCAAAAAAATGTTGACTTACAATAATTAAAAAAAATCCTGACTTTTCTACTGTACTTTATAAATTAATTTAAACAGTATTAAAAAATTTTCATTGCAATAATTTACTTTTAAAAATAATTGCAGTGTGTGTAATAAATTAATAATCTTTTACTAAGTGCTTTATAAATTATATACTTTAAACAATAGTAAAAATTATCTAATGCAATATTTTAAAAAATCCGTAAAATATATTTTTATTAAACTTTATACATACAATACACATTAATAGCTTACATTTTTTGTGGTGAATAATTACATTATGTCATTGCCACATACATGCATTGATTCAGAAATGGCACCCAGATAGCTTGGTGATAATACCAGTCAGTTTTTTACTTGGACACAAACTGCCTTTAATTGATAATAATATTTTAATTAATAAAGCTTATTAATCAAACCATACACAAGCATGAAAATGAATAAATAGTTAGGTGAATAAATAGTTAGGGATATCATCCTGTGACCTTGGAGATTAAATCAGTCTTATCTTCCCTTCCCATATGTCAACAAAATAATATTTTATTAGTTAAATTAGAAATGCATAATTCTAATATATATATATAAGTTGTGCAATATATAAATGGCTATGTGTTTGTGGAAAGGCATATATAGGTGAATCTCGATGTACATTGGAGAAAAGATCAAAGGAGCATTTGTTGTTATATAAACGAGTACAAAAATCAAGACAAGAGAATGTTAGAAATGATGACATATCACTGTCAGTATTTTTTGATCATAATATAACATGTAATTATGGTTTTGATTTTGATTTTAATAAAGTTAAGATTTTGTGTATTGAAAGAAATAATAATAAATGCAAAATTAAAGAAGCTATGTTAATAAAAAGTGAAAAGCAACATTTGGTAAATAGACAGGCCGCCAATATAAAAATTAATGAATTGTGGGGAAATTGATGTATGACGTATTACTTTTTGTTTACATTTGTAACGGTTTTTTATAATACAATTTGAATCTAGTTGATAATGACTACATAGATAGTTGAAAGTACTTCTATTAAATTGTGGTATATATTGGTTTTTTTAAATATTATTTACTGTATTAATTATTATACAAATTAAAAAGCATATGAAATTATTTATTGTATTGTTTTGAATAATTATATATATTTTATTATAATTGGAATACAGACATTGATTAATATATATATATATATATATATATTAATCAATATATGTAATCAATGTCTATATATATATATATATATATATATATATATATATATATGCTAAGAAATGTATCTCTTAAAACTTAATTATCATATATAAATGAAGATTATATGCAATTATTCAAATTAGAAATGCATGATTCTGATTAATAGAATACAATTTAATAATAATAAAACAAATGCATATTTAAATATACTCTAACTTTTGAATAGTATATCAGGAACAAATTCATTGAAACTAATTATTATTTACAAATGATTATTATTTTTAATTAATCAACTTTATTATATGCTTTTGTTGATTTGTCTTGGATATATTATATATATTAGAATATATGCTTAATAATTAATCATACTAATTAGTTTATTATGTGAAAAATATATTTAAAAGAAATTACTAAAAGTTGATTATTCAGCAGTATAACTGGTTATAAAAAATTAATTTCTTTACAATATTACTGCTGATAACTCATAATATTTTATTTAAATAATACGAAAATATAAAAGCTATGGAGACAGTTACATGTTGCATTATATTATTTTATTCTACTAACATTAGTCAAACCAAAGGTACAGCTAGTATTAATATAAAAGGTGGTTAAGATTTGGATGAATGTGAAATTTTTGGAGATATTTGAATGGATTTTATTCAGGAAGAAATAAAAAATAATTTATTTATTTCATATTAATATGTAGAAAAGTTTTAGAAGGAATATAAACTTAAATTCATTGTATTTTTTGATATAAAAATAGATTGTGGAGAATTTTTAAAAATATGAAAATATAATTACTAAGAGTAGTCAAGAGTTTTTTACAAAGGTAATTTTTATAGTATTGTTTGGGGGATAGAATAAACTGAAATTAAATATGACGTTGGATTGAAATAGCAATGTTTATCTCTTTGTTATTTATTTTGTAAGTAGCATGTGAATTGTGTAAAAACAGTGGAAGTTATGTGGGCAATTAAATTGAGACAAATGTAGTCATTATCAGAGAATTGGATATTGAGATAAAATGAATACACATAGTGATGAGAATTTCTATACTTAAAATCAAGAAAATTCACAATGTATAATTATTTGTATTTTATGGATGTATCACATTTTTTCAAGTTGTGTATAAGATATGGAATTGATATTTGAGGAGTGTGGATAGGTTAAAAAAAGTAAGAAAATTAACTTTAGTGACGAAAATTCCAGAATTCTGGTATTAAATGGGAAAGGTGAATCCGATATTGAGAAAAGGGAAAAATTTGTCTTTAAAAGGTGAAGGAATATACATATTTAATACTTTATTAGCTGGAACAAAAAATATAATTATAGTTGGGAATTAGAATTTTTAAAAAAATAGAATGGGTTTGATTTTTAATCTAGCATGTTTTTTATATAATAAATATGAAGTATATAGAATACTTTTGAAAGGGGTGCTTTCTATTGGTCAAAGAATTCTAACTTTTTTTATATAGAATGCAAAAAAAGGTTTGGTACATATGCAGTGAGTGATGAATTGTTTACAGCAAATGAGCTTTTCAAAGCGAAATGAAGTAGACTTTTTTATAGTGAAAAAAATTAAAAGTAAATTAAATATGTTTAGTTAGTTATGATATATAATGAAGAAAGATCGGCAAAAATACTGTTTATGAAATATATGAAGACAACAAACATGGTAGATAAGAAATGTTGTCAATGTGCAAATTTAATAGATAAACAATTGATTTAGACGTACTTATATAAGAAATGGGATAAATGTACAGAGAATATATTACTTACACATAATTATGTGAGATGGGAAAAAGGATAGATATATAAGTAGAAAAAAATAATTATGAAAATTAAATACGGATTAAAAAACATAGTTTGGGGTTGTAAAAGAATAAAAATTATTAAACTTGTTGGGGAAGGGGATATGTCAACTCTGTCCAATAAATTAAAGGCAATATTAATACCACTTTATATATTTAAAAAACGTTAACTATAATCCTAATGAATTTGTTATTAATATTTTCTCTATACATGAAGCTGTATCTATATTGTCTTTAAAATGTGAAGGAATGTAGTCACACTGAAGATGGTTGTTATTTGGTGTGATAACTTTAGATACTAGGAAAAGAAGACAAAATTGGACTAAAAAATTGAACTATAGAATATCAAGATAAAAGAGAAATAATATTAAACATTTATTTTTTGGGTGTAGGACATTGAAAGAACATCAGATTAAGCTGCAAGTGTAGGAAATTTAAAGGATAAGTGGAATGAAAGAGACAGAGATTACATAATTTTTTTATTTAGATCTTTATGACAAAATTGTGAAATTTAATGATAAGCAAATGATAGGCAAATGGAATTAATGAAAAAGTTTTAAATAAAAAAAAAAGTGAAACAGGTCTAAAAAAATAATTGGGTAAAAAGGAATAAGAAGAAAATGAGTTTATTGTGAATATATAACAGTTGTTGATGGAAGGAATGGTTTTGCAGCTAATAAGATTTTTGAACATATAGCCTATGCAAATATTTGAAATACAAGCATTTTTGATATACTTGTAGCTTAATTGTAAATATAGGAGATTTGAATTCAGACTTTTAAGCACTCTTCAACTATCCACACTATCTCATATCATTAATACACATGACCACACACATGTAGAAAAGATAAATAATAGGCAATATATGTATTTCATGCTGAACTAGCACTCATCAGTTGGTCCAGATTATCATCTCCCACACACATATATAATCAGAGCTCAGTTTATATTAAGATAGTAAATCTTCATACTTTAATGGATTGACTTCAATCTACTCCAGCCTCCAACCCTTCAGCCATCCATACCATTAAAAATCTGTTGATAGAAAGCCCAATTCCCATGCTGATGCCAATATTATTGCATGCCCATATTGATTTCAAGTCACTCTGACCCCTCATGTATAGGATCTTATCTATTTAAATACAGAGAAGAAGGCAGGGCAGGGTTCAGGCTTAATGTGTAAATATTTGAAATACAGGCATTCTTGATATACCTGGAATTCAAGAATGCCTGTATCTCAAATATTTACACATTAAACCTGTATCCTGCCCATCCCTCTTCTATGTATTTTAATGGATAAGGTCCTTTACATGAGGGGCCAGACTGACTTAAGGTCAACATGGACATGAAAATAATATTGGCATCAGCATGGGATTTGGGCTTTCAATTATCAGATTTTCAATGATATGGATGTCTGAAGAGTTGGAGGTTGAAGTAGATTGAAGCCTGTCCATTGAAGTATAAATATTTGCTATCTTAATATAAACAAAGCACTGATTATATATGTGTATGGGAGATGATAATCTGGACCAACTGATGAGTGCTGGTTAAGCAGGAAATATGTATATTAATGATTATTTATCTTTTCTACATGTGTGTGGTCATGGGTATCAGTGGTATAAGATAGTGTGGATAGTTGGATGCATGAAAGTCTGAATTCAAATCCCCAATATATAGCCTATGCTCAGAACTTTTTGTCTTCCTTTAAGAAAAAAAACATTACCAAGCAACTAACAAAATAATTTTTTAAATCATAATTTTTTTTTTTTCAGAATACAAGCACAAAGTAAATCAGTTTACAATATAATTTGTATATTTAAATGGTTGAGTTTGAATCATGAGATGTATTAATATCATCTTTGGAAATAGATAAGTGAAATTGCAATATTGAGACTGTATTATTTTTTTTCTTTAATAGAATAAAATATTCAAATAAAATAATATCCTGTGGTAATCCTATTATTTAAGATATATTGGACATTATCATCCATATTAGTGAAAATGTGGACACAGAACAAGTGAATGACCGAGTAGTCTCAGAAACAATGTTGAACTGAAGGTTCTCTGGAAATCAGATAGAAAGGTCTGGGTTTTGGAGGTTCAAATCCCATTCTTGACAGATTTTTTTTTAGATTTGATGGATGTCAATTTCAGCTGAACTGTTGCAGTACACAATCTATATTTTATGACCATAAAAATATTTATCTGTCTGCAATATGAAAGATGTTAATTATTTATTAATATAGTTTTTATTTTTGCTTTTTTTATTTCAATATATACTTTCAAATACTTTTATTTTATTTAACTGCATATTGTATTATCTACTAATGAACTATATATTTTCATTAATTGTTTTTTTTTTTATAATTCTAAAATTAACTTAATTACTTCTCTATATAAGAAATCATATTTATTTTTCTTCTGTAAATATAAATTTTTTCAAGTTTAATTTTATTCTTAACTAAATTAATATTTTCTAGGTTTTTATTTTTATTTTTTAGATAATCTATCTAGAATTTGAGATATCTATTTATCTATTTTGTGAGTGTGTATGGTTTTTTTTTTTTTGCTTTCTATAGCTTGCTATTTCCAAAATAGTTTATCCTTCTTAGGAATTGTTATTTATCTATTTTATATTAATCAGTTTTAATTCTATTTCTTTTACAAAAGTAACTTTCATGTTTTTTCTCTTTATCTTTTTTTTTTATAGTTTCCAACTATAATTGCTAGTCCAGGACTAAACTCAGATGTCTATGTACATTCTATATAAATTCGTGCTCATTTTCAGTCAATGTATATTCTGACATCTTTTAATATACTTTTTATGCTTTTTAAATAAATATTTATTGCAAAAACTATTTAATCCTTCACTCTTTGACTGCTTTTATATTCAAGTTCTCTATCTTTTTCTTTACTGATAATCATTATCAGAGACTATTCTTCTTTTGGATTTCAAATCAATTTTATTGTTATCATATAAAATATCATTAGATGGCTTTTTGACTTGTTTATTTAAATAATTAATTGTCTACAATTTAACCATGATGAGGGGATGAAGGGAAAAACAAAATAAGAGGATGTTTTCTTTAGCATGATGGTCAATTCAAGAATTAGTTTTTCAGTTCACTTCTTTCATTACTGGGTTAACTGCTACGTTGCAATACTCTGATAAAATGTTCTATTCCAACGTTACTCTGCCTATTTTTATATATTTTTTAACATTAGCCAATATGAATCAAATAAAACTTTTCTGTATATTATTGATTATTGTTTTTTAAAAATAACTTAAGATAAAATTGAAATCTCTCCAATCACACATTAAGTAAAATTTTGGTATCACCTTTTTTTACTAAAAAGGAAAAAAAAGGATGAGTTGTATTATCACTTTATGAGAGGTATATGGCTAATAAAATGTAAAAAACAATTTTACAAAACAAACATTATTGTTCTGTTAAATAGTTCAATGAATATTGGTGGAATCAATATTATAGATATTTAAAATAACTACCCCAAAAAATAAGATTCAGGAATTATTTAATTCATGAGTTCCACTTTGACTTAAGTAAAATGTGAATTCATGACCATACTATCATCAATGAGGACATATGTTTTATGTAGTAATACATCTAAGTACTTCTGTTGAGAGTCATTTTACAAGAAGAAGAATCAACAAATACATCAATGTCTTTTTTAAATGAAACATTTTAAGTTGATTTGAAATATGAAATTTTATTACTTGATATGTAATATTTACTAAGGCAATAAACCTAAAGCATGTGTAATGTGATGTGATGTGATGATGTGATGTGATGTATTATGGCTTTTCCTTAAACGAAGTCAAGAATATCTCAGCAATTCATCATCATCATCATCATTATCAACCATTATCAATCCACTGCAGGATGAAGGTCTCTCCAAGTTTAATCCATCTTCTCTGATCTTCAGCTTCTCTTCTCCACATCACCCCTGCACATTTTTTTATTTCATCCATCCATCTCACATGTGGTCTCTTTCTGGGTCTTTTACAATCTCTTGGAATCCAGTTTAAAATTTCAATTGTCCATCTATTATCATCTCTTCTAGCAATATGTCCAGCCCAACTCCACTTCAATCTTTTAATTTTTTCAATGAGGTCAGTAACACCCATTTGTTCTCTTACCCATACATTGCATTTTCAATCTCTTCTTGTTACTCCCAACATAAATCTCTCCATACTTCTTTGAGTGGTCTGAAGTCTCTGTATTGCTCTTCTATTAAGTGTCCAAGTCTCAGATCCATAAGTAAGAACTGGTAAAACACATTTGTTAAAAACCTTCCCTTTCAAACACATAGGCATATTTCCTTTTAGTATCAAGTTATTTCTCAGCAATTATGCCCAGATAAACCTGTTAGCCACTTTATTTTACATTCCCCACTCTAAATTTACCCATAATCTGCTCTATCCCATTTCCACAACATAATCTTTGTCAACTCTATAACCTTTATATCTAAATCCCCCTTATCTTTTCCCAAACCCAACATAAAAACCAATATTTCACTTTCTGTATAATCACTCTTTTCATATTTATTTTTCCATAACTGCATTATATCAAACATTTACATTCAATTAACAAATGCCTCATATTTTCTATTCCTTCCTTACATAATTTACAAAATAAATCACCCATATTATCCACAAGTTTATGCTACATTTTTTCTCTCTTGATCTAAAGATAAAATTATATTTTTTCTAGATACACAAATATTCTTGAGAAAATGTAGCTATGTTTTATTGCATTATGTATGTTTTTTTCTTTTATGCCACGTGTCTTGATATATATTTTTTTAAATGTACATACATTTGTAAAAAAAAAAATGTGCAGAATAAAAACAACATTTTACAAACTTTTCAAATGATCACCACATGGTTCTTAGAATACACCTTACAGTAGTTCATATTCCTCCCTACCATTCTGTTTGATTCTGTCAATGATAACACAACCATATTGATCTGCATTACCAGATTAGCCTGATTATAGGCTGAATAATTATTACATTTTTTCATATATTATCATAAGGTGATCATCATAAAAAATATTTATCTGTGTCTCTCTTGGGTGTTACTCAGTGATGTGTCAGTAGAGTGTTAAGAGTATTTCATGAAAGACATATAGTAAATCATGAATGCCTTCTGAAAAATGAAGTCATCCTTGTTATTTGCAACTCCAATCATTGTGATATGTTTATATAGAAAATCTCAAATGCAATTTATGTAGAATAATATAAAATACTTCACATAACATTGAGCAGGACATATAAATCTTCAGAAAGAATGGCTTTGAGTGTGAACTCAACTAGCCAAGAATACCAAAGCTAATTATTGATTAATTCTTTGACATGAACTTTATGTTTTCGCTTATACAACTTTTTATTTTGCCAAGTAAAAAGTGAAAATAGAAGAAAACAGGATTAAAATATTCAATTGTTTTTTTAACCTTTTGTAAACACGAATTATCAATGGATATCCGGCAATTCTGCAAACCAAATCTTCAGACTAGTTTTTAGCTACCCATAAAAAATGTCTGGTTACAAAGACACATTTAGTAGACACTTTTATTTTTTATATTATCCAAGCTAATTATATCAAATTTAGATAGTCTTAAAACAGAGTGTAGTAAAATAGAGATGTAGAGATGATCTCTTTTTTTAATGCTAATACAAAATATAAGCTGGGAGAGTCATGTGATACCTTGTTTGATATTATTTATTCACAATGTTAGTTTGTAAAAGAAATAGTGGACTTAAACAGTGAAGAAATCAACAACTTTGTGCTCTCAAATCAAGATGCTTCAGATTTGCCTATTTAATTAGAAAGTTAGGTTAAAGATAAGATGGCCGTTCTTATCTTTGTAAAGTCATAATCTTGTGTTTAGATTTGGTGAGGTCCCTCTAGTGTTAAAATATATTCAGAAAAGTGCAGTGCCAAAGGTTAAAGTCTTTCATTAACTATTTACATATACTCATTTGTGCTTAATAAAAATATATATTACAACATTCTTTATTATAAAGTTGTAGATCTAAGCTTCTTTTTAGAAGATTATTTAAACAATCTTCAATTGACATTATATTAACAATTATATTACAAATCTTAAATTTGGAGCTTTACAATAAGAACAATATTATAAACATCTATAACCTATTTTTCTAAAACTCATATATTTTCTTATGTGTGATCATTGTATAAACTTGTAAAAATACTGTTTGAGAATATTTGCAGATGGCTGCTATTGTTATATTTATTGAGTATCATAATTTTACATATCAATACTTGTATTTGGTGGTTATGTTTGCTATTTTTATAAATAAATTTACTAAACATGTTAATTTAATTGAAGAGGTTTGCTGCATATATCAAATAAAAAATACAGTGTAGATAAATAATTGTAATAATAAATAAACCAAAAAGTATTAACGGTGATAATAGCCATTATAAAATGGACAATGGAAAAGAAACAATAAAAGTATTGAATATCTCGATGTATATGTGATAATATCTGATGGTTTATTAAATTATAAATTACTAATTAAACTTTTCCAGAAAGAATTTATATATATATGACAATAGATGGCGTTCTACCAAAACACCGTCAAGCGTAGGTTTGTTTACATAAACGTCAGAGCAAGCATTCACTATCTCTAACTTTAGTTCCACCTTCAGATCATGATTTCAAGCTATTTGCTATCATCATTGAAGGACAGGAATAAGGAAATAGATCTAAACACAAACTCTGAGTGTTTATGAAACAGTTTCTATTCAGCTTGCAAGCATGAATCTTTTAGACACGTAATGTCTTCAAACTCAGCATAGCAAGCCAGATAGCTACATGGGTCTAATATCAGTTCAGCATCACCACATAGTATAAGCCTCTGCAATATATATCATTGCAAGAAAGACCTCATGATATATATTGCAGAGGCTTCTACTATGTGGTGATGCTGAACTGATATCAGACCCATGTAGCTATCTGGCTTGCTATGCTGAGTTTGAAGACATTACGTGTCCAAAAGATTCATGCTTGCAAGCTGAATAGAAACTGTTTGATAAATGCTCCAGAGTTTGTGTTTAGATCTATTTTCTTATTCCTGTCCTTCACTGACGATAGCAAATAGCTTGAAATCATGATCTGAAGGTGGAACTAAAGTTAGAGATACTGAATGCTTGCTCTGATGTTTATGTAAACAAACTTACACTTGACGGTGTTTTTGGTAGAATGCCATCTATTGTCATAAATACAAGCATTAGCAAGTTTTAACTTATGTCTTTGTTTTTCATATATATATATATATATATATATATATATATATATATATATATATATATATATATATATATATAGTATAAATCTGCATAAAACGACAGGTCTTAGAACTTTTTTATTTTGTAAAAATACATTGTATTAAAAATGATAAAATAAAAAATATTAGTAAGGCTTACAAAAAGTTGAATTGGAATTGGGTATAATAATAAACAAATTGATGTACTTTAGTATTAGACCTGCTGTAATAAAACTTAACCTCAATCCTAACCATAATTCAGTACAACTGTGATATTTCATAGCAAGTCTAATACTAAAGTACCCAAATTGAAAATACTTTATCAATTTTAAAAATATAACAATCTAAAGAAGCTAGAAATTAATGACTAAAAATAGATAGCCTATATGTTTCAAATATTCAAGCTAAATTTATTAAAAATTCATGTGAATTATATAATATTTTATTTTGTGTTTCACTGAATGTTAATATACACAGGGGCAAAACTCTCCATACAGTAGTGCCACTCAATGCAAGCCAGAGTATGGAGAATTTTGTCTTGTGTAAGCATAAAATAATGGTGATCATGTGGTATTTAGTGATGAATGTTAATATATTGGTGTTTAATTAGAAACCTGTGATCTCTATGAAACAAAAACAATAATATTGTGCATCAAATTACATGAAAATTCAAAGTGAATTAACACTAGCATTGAGAAATGGTTAAAAGTGCATCTACTTTTATATAAAAAATAAGAGTAATAATGATTTAACAACAGCATCTGTTTGTGTTTTTTTTTTGATCCTGAAAACGTAAATTTACTTTCACTTTTGATTTGGAAAACATTAGAATATTTTATAAATTAAAAAAATATAACAAAAGAAAACTCAGAGGAAATTTTGAGAAATTTTTAAATTATAGACAACTTACAAATGTTAAAATTCAGAAATCTTGGGTTATCACATGATAACATTTCCTTGACAAATTTAAAAGATTTCCATTTGAAAATAGTTCCTGAAAGTTCTTCTTAATCTTTATAATGGTTATTATAAATATTGATTTTTAACATTAATATTTTAATTATTACTATAAATATTACATTAGCTGCAGAGAGGAAAACTCTTTGATTCAAGCAGGCAAATTACTAATTTCCATTCCATATATTGGTACAGATTTTATTACTATATAATTATTTACATGGCAATTGATGGATTACTCACCAACATGCGTCATGCATCAGTCTTCCTGGAGAATTTACTGATTTTTAACTCTGAGTTGAAAAAAAAACCCAAAAGCACTATATTTTTTCTTTTCAGTTGCCTGATATTTTTTAATTGAATTTTATTGAAAGTGAAATGAAAGTGTACATGGATGATTTGTTTTTAGATATTTATAATTATGACAGATAAAACTAAATACATTAAATTTATTAAGCACTAGCAGTTGATCTAATAATAACATGAAAGGCAAAACCTTCAACAGAAGCACCTTAAATATGCTTATGAGACAGCCAAGTGTTCTTGAATTGAGAGTTTCATGTGCAGTCATTATTGCATCTGATTGGCTGTCACATAAGCATTTTTAAGGTGCTTCTGTCAAAGGTTTTAGTCTTTCATGTTATTATCAGGAAGTTGTAAAGTCATCAACTAAAGTAGTAGTTGTCAGTTGAAAGAGGAGGATGTTACAAATTTCCTAATCACAGATCTAGGGTTACCATTCATTGATGACCTTCTATTTATTTAGCTACCTACAACTGCAGATTATTTTCAAAGAAAAGAAGATTACATGAATTAAAAAAACTATCTTACATTAAATGAGATGTTATTGATCTTTGTGAAATTAGAAAAAAAAAGCGAAGAGGCAAATGATTTGAAATGTGGAATGATGACGCCAAATACTGAAGCACAAATAGAATAGGACTCATTAATATTATGAAGATTGGGAATTCAAATTTATGTTCTAACAAGTTGTCATTATGGTGAAGAAATTGATGATTTTTATACAGATGTACAAAATGCTTTTTTTTTTTTACACCAATCAACAAATTTGTTATGAGAGATTTTAGAAATGAAAGACGTTTGAAATATGAAAGCATTGTTAATAATTTGGTTTTGGTAACAAAAATGAGAAAGGATATAGTCTTGTGATATTTGCAGAGAAAATAAATATATCATGAATTCTTTCTTTGAGAAAATGCTAAAAGAAAATGGACATAGAAGCATTGAAATGAAGATACCACAGAATTGGATTATTGTTATATATGTGAAAACAATAATGATTTTAATATATTCAATACAGAGAGCTAGCATTGATTAGTGAGATACAAGGTCTTGTTAGTGCAAAATTAAAGATGCAAAATTATAATAACAGTAGATATTGCTAATTTCAGAAATATTCCATTGAATTTAATGAAAACTTGCTTTTTTTTTTAAATATTGACAGATTTTGAAGAAGATTTAGGTTTGAGTTTAAGAAGAAAATAATTGATAGCTCTTACTAAAAGTTGCAACAATATAATTGATACAGAAAGGCCACAATTTCCCAGTAAATTTTCTACTAAGACAAGATTACTCAAGAAGAAAATAAAGAAATTTATAAATATTAAAAAATGACTTATTAAGAAGAATTTAATATTTAAAGTTTAATAAAGTCATTGAAAAAGAGTTAATAATGATATAAGTCAATATAACTGTGAATTGTCAGAAAAAACTATAGAAGAGAATAAAATACAAAACAACATATTGGTATTGGAAGAAAAGATTGTTTCAGATTAAAAAGAGAAATGCAACTGTGTCAAGCATGGTTAGCCAAGAGGTCATCTGCAACTGCCTTGCAAGCAAGTAGTTGGTTGCAGACGGTTGTGGGTTCATGTCTAAGCCGATGCTATGACATAGGGGAAAAAATGTAACTCTCTTACTAAAAGAAAAAGGATGTCATGTGATGTGGTGAAGAATTTTACAAAATATATACAATAATAAAGAATAAAAATAATAAAGTAACTCCCTGTGATTCATACATTTTCTGGTCTGTCAAGCATTTCAATTAAAAAGGTGAAACATGAAATTAAATCTATGAAGATAGAAAAAAACTTTGTATAGTGA
>JAQFVV010014868.1:0-25281 GCA_028023455.1 Epiperipatus broadwayi | reverse complement strand
CTTTACCAATAGCTCCTTACAAGCTTTGTTTGCATAAATGTTGAGAGAAATAGAATTCAATATCTTTTTTGTTGTCTCCACCTCCAGACAAGCTGGTTTTGAGCTAGTTGGCTCATGTCAGTGAATGATTGAAAGACTAGAAACTAGATCTAAATACTAACTCTAAAATCAGCATTTATCAAACATATTTCTATCAGTTTGAAAGCATGAAATTTATCAGACATATAATGTCTTCAAATCCAGCTTAACAAACTACATAGCTATATGTGTCTGAAATCAGTTCAGTTTCACCATATAGTAGAAGCCTCTTCAATATATATCATTGCAAAAACCTTCAAGGGTACACTTATGATAAACAAAACAAGTTATAAATTTCATAACTTGCTTTTAGCTTGCATTTTATGATCACTAGGTGGAGCTTTACCAATGGCTCCTAACAAGCTTTTGTTTACATAAATGCTGAGAGAGATAGAATTCAATATCTCTTTCATTGACTTCACCTTCAGACCAGCTGATTTCAAGCTAGTTGGCTCACATCAGTGAATGGTTGGAAGACTAGAAACTACATTTAAATACTAACTCTAAAATCAGCATTTATCAAACACTATCAGTTTGAAAGCATGACATTTATCAGACACATAATGTCTTCAAATACAGCTTAACAAACTAGATAGCTATATGGGTCTGAAATCAGTTCAGTTTCACAATATAGTAAAAGCCTCTGCAATATATATCATTGCAAAAACCTTCAAGGGTACATATAGTAAAAGCCTTGGCAATATATATCATTGCAAAACCTTCAAGGGTACATTTATGATAAAGAAAACAAGTTATAAATTTGTAACTTGCTTTTAGCTTGCATTTTATGATTACTAGATGGAGCTTTACCACAGCTCCTAACAAGCTTTGTTTACATAAATGCTGAGAGAGATAGAATTCAGTATCTCTTTTGTTGTCTCCACCTTGAGACCAGCTGGTTTCAAGCTAGTTGGCTTACATCAGTGGAGGGTTGGAAGACTAGAAACTAGATCTAAATACTAACTCTAAAATCAGCATTTATCAAACATGTTTCTATCAGTTTGAAAGCATGAAATTTATTAGACACATAATGTCTTCAAATCCAGCTTAACAAACTAGATGGCTATATGGGTCTGAAATCAGTTCAGTTTCACCATATAGTAAAATCCTCTGCAATATATATCATTGCAAAAACCTGCAAAGGTACATTTATGATAATCAAAACAAGTTATAAATTTCATAACTTGCTTTAAGCTTGCCCTTTTTGATCACTAGATGGAGCTTTACCAATAGCTCCTAACAAGCTTTTGTTTACATATATGCTGAGATAGAATTCAAAATCTCTATTGTTGGCACCCATCTGCAGACCAGCTTGGTTTTGAGCTTATTGGCTCATGTCATCCTGCTTTCAAACTGATAGAATTATGTGTTTGATAAATGCTGACTTTAGAGTTGGTATTTAGATCTAGTTTCAAATTTTTAAAACAAATATCAATAAAGATTTCATTCATTTTGCAAATTAAATCTGCTCCACCTAAAATTTGATAATGTGGTAGCACTTTGTTTTGATTAAAATCTAATTTTTAAAATAATTCTAAAAATCCAATATAATTCTTTAAAATTTATTTAATTTCTAAACAAAAATATCTCAAAATGAGGTAAAATTTATTATATTTTGATAAATAATAATGGTTTAATATTAATATGAAAGATTGAAAACTTAAACATAGTGAGAACAAAGAAATCTGTCAGTATGTTAGCAAGGTATAAAAGGGTTAATAAACTTTGGTCCTTTGATGTTATCTGTCTATCAATTGTTTAATAGTTATGAGTTTCATGCTCTAAGCTGAGCTAGTGTCAAGGGCAAATAATTTACTTTATGTTGGAAACTGCTCATCATCATTAGTGGATATCAGGTCACTGCAAATAAATTTTCTAGGCTCATAAGTAGCCTAGTGGTGTCATCAAGTGATGATATTCTAAGGGATGGAGTGGGTTTCTGATACAATATATATATGTATATGATAAAACATTATAATAAGCACAATTTAATATTTTTATTAACTTATTGCAGAGATGACCTTATCATTTAAAGTTATATATCTTATAAAGGCTGTAGTAAGTAGTTTGCTGTTAATTGAAAGTGGACCCTTTGATCCCTCTTGCAGACCTTAAAGGAATCAAGCAGTGAAAATTTTTTAATGTCCACTCCATAGTCTTGTTATTTGAGCTGTTATTACTATGTGATTATTCATATAGTATATGAACATGGATGGCCGCTTATGAACATGTATTATCCAGCATTTTCAATTAACTGGCTTTTTACTTCTGAGTTTAAGATGAAGAAACACTATAGTCTTTCTTTTCACTTGCCTGATAGCTCTTATCTGAAATATCAGTTGAGTTTTTTTAAAGGCAAATCAATGTTTTCTAATAGATATTTACAATCATGGCAGACAAAAATAATTATAACTTTTATTTCCAGGATGTTGTAAAGTCATCAGCGAAGACAGAAGTTGGTGGATGAAGGCAGAGGGTGTTAAAAATCCCCTGATTGTGGATCTGCGCCACCATTTGACAACCCTCTTTTTTCATTTACGTACTTACAACTGCAGATCACTTATAAGTGAAAGAAATAGCAAGAATTGGAATAAATAAAGCTTTATTCCAATGACATATATAAATCTATAAGTGCATTATGCACGGACAAAGAAGCTTTTATTTAATTGAGTACTAAGCTAAGTGCATTCAGGAGATATGTACTCCCACATTCATAGACTATGAATGTGGGAGCACATATCTCCTGAAAATGCTTAGCTTAGTACTCAATTAAATTAAAAGAATTGGAAGAAAAACTGTTTTATATTAAATGGGACAGTATTGGATTCTGTGAAGTTAGAAGTAAAAATGAAAGGACAATTGATGTAAAAAGTGAATATGTACAATACTACAAAGTCACAAATATTGGATGTACAAGTAGAATAGGATTTATTATAATAAAAAGTGAAAGAACAACATTGTGGTGATTGATGGTGTATCGGACAGAGTGGCAAGATTACTTATTCAACTTAATAGCAGATACCAAATGCAAATAATTCAGATTTATGCCCCAGCAAGTTCTTATAGTGATGAGGTAGTAGAGGATTTTTATATGAATATACAAAAGGTTTTCACAATCTTTCTACTTTGTCCTTTATATATTTATTTACAAACTAATAATTGGAAACTTTTCAGAAGATTAGAAAAATAAAACATAACAGCTTGAATTTTTCACAAAATAGAATGATAATGTTCACCATTGAGTAGCTGGACAATTGGCATAAAAGTTTGTTAGAACCTGAGATAGTATCAGATTTTATCTTGGATTTTAATTCAAGTAATAGATATGAGAGTAGATATATTCCAGTAGAAAGATGATTGGTCTTATCTCTAATTCACTTGAAGCATATATATGTGTTGTATAGTGACATAATTTAGTTATTCATCTCAAAAATTTTAACTGCTAGCATGTATGAATTATGAGTACAGCAAGAAAACGGGTTGGCTATGTCATGCCTTAATCTATGGTATAACTAATAATACATTTTATTTTAAATGTGCAAAACTTTTGCAACATTTGACGTGATTTAAACTGTGTGTGGCAGTAAAACCAAGAACTTTTGTAAGTTGTTTGCAAAATTTTGTGATGGCAGAGGAAGTATTGAAAAATAATCTATACACGTATGAATCATGCTGTCATATTTCATGTCAACTCATGATTCAAACATGCTAGCAATTTGAAATTTTTATAATGAATACTTAAACTATGTCACGAACTTCAGGCCATCTTGAAGAAAATTTTAGTCATCATCTTTTTACTGAGACACTGGATAAATCCCAGAATTATCTGGATTAATAAAACAAATATAATATGCCAGGTAAAATTGTAATAAGAACAATTTTCAGTAATGAGAGGGTTTTGTCAGACTCTTGTATATATATAAACCATTAAAATATTACTGATGTTTAATTAATTGTCTTATATCGAATTATAGAGAATACATTTTTTGAATCTAGAATCTTATTTAAAGTGTTTATTGCCGTTATTATTGCAAATAATTTAATTTAATGTCAAAATTATAAAATTATTCTTCTTCTTGAATAAAAAAAAAGTCTTCCATTCATTAAATCAATATGCTAAATTTTATTTAAAATGTTATTTTATTTTTCGAATTATATTTAAAAAAGTATAAAGTTGATTTGTGAGTTTGAAAACTGTAAAATACGATTTCTCTTTTTAGAAGCTTTTGTGTTATCATTTAGTAGAAACTGACCGGAAAATTGTCATTCACAAAATCGCTGTCTGGAGTCCTAAACAAGATCATATGATTAATAAAAAATTTAATTGAAAGGATGGAAAATTATAATTCACTTGATTTTTTTTTAATTGTCAAAATGATTATTTATTAAAAAATAATATCATTATAAATGATTGATTAAAATTATTATTGCGTCATTTTATTTATTCTCCACCGCCACATAATTGAATAATCAGTAGGAGTAATTATCTAATTTTCACTTGAATCTTATATTAGTAAACCGCTTTCACTAGTTCAGAAACATGATAAAAATTTTAAATTTTAGTATACTGTACAATCTACTTTATTATATAGTTTTAAACATCTATAGAAAATTAAATAGTTACTTATTTTAAAATCCCTTTTGTAGATAAGTAGTCTTTTATATATATATATACACAAACAGCCATTGCAGGACAACATCTTCAACTTGCCAATTATTAGCTGCTGGGAGTTTGAACAGTTTTTCATCATTTTTTTAAACTTTTAACTACAAGTAGTAGCTTAATTGGATAAAGGGTGTACATTAAATTCAGTATTCTCAAACTTAAAGCTCTCATTTGATTCTCAGTACCGTCACTTGTCAGGCCAGTAGAATCTGATCGAAGAGAGTAGAATAATATTATTACAAATGTTGGGTGTATAGTAACTCGTGTGTGATTATTAATGACTGAAGCTATCTAAAAAGTTTAATATACGCATTTTTTTCTACAGTACAGATTTTTTCATACCTGCACTCCAATATGTAATATAAAGGGGGTTTGAAGTCAGACGTTCACACGACCCTCAACTATCCATGCTATCTCATACTGCTGATACACTTGATCATATACATGTCAAAAAAATAAATAATCACCGATACTAGTATTTTGTGCTAAACCAGCCCTGGTCAGTTACTCCAGATTATCACCCCCACACATATATAATCAATG
Source organism: Epiperipatus broadwayi (assembly GCA_028023455.1). Lineage (NCBI taxonomy): Eukaryota > Metazoa > Onychophora > Udeonychophora > Euonychophora > Peripatidae > Epiperipatus > Epiperipatus broadwayi. The sequence continues at coordinate 19,994 of JAQFVV010014868.1, read as the reverse complement.
CTCAGTTTATATTAAGATAGCCCATCTTCATACTTTAACGGACGGGCTTCAATCCACTCCATCCCACAACTCTTCAGCCATTCATTTCATTGAAAATCTGATAATGGAACGTTCAAAGCCCACATTGGTGCCAACCTTCTCATCCTACCCATGTTGACCATAAGTCACTCTGACCCCTCATGTACAAGACATAATCTATTTACATACATATACGAGGTATGGGCAGTTTGATTTTTTTGAAAACCTCTAACAATTAATTACCGATGATGGAAATAATCCAACATATAATTACGAACAAAATGCTATTATCCCAAACTTTCAAGAAAACATTCATTTACTAACTGCAAATATATATATATTTAAATTTTTCAAACTTTTAGAAAATATGGCGTTTAATCAATAAATTACTACAATTCTTTTCTTTTTTTGCAAAGGATTGACATAAGTTGAATGTTTGAAACAATAATATTTATTTTAATATAGCTTTTAAAAATTGAATATAAAAACACTTTTTTTAAAATACATATTAATTTTCTTAAAAATATAACTAATTATATAAAAATTATGTAGTAATGATTCAATTTTCTAAATTAAAACATAAAAAAAGAGTAACAGAAGAATTAGATTATATTTTGACTACCAGAAAATACGTATTTCAAAATTGTAATGTTCTTAAAAAATTCAACACAGGAAATGATAATCGATTAGTGAGACGTAAGATACACATTAATGCAAAACTAGAGAGGCAAAAATTATTAAGAAAATTAATAGGCACAGTTAATATTCCTAATCTTCAGAAACATTTCTATGACTTTAAATTAAAACCAGCAAATCGTTTTTAATAATTAACGATTTTGAACATGATATAGATTTGAATGAAATCAATAGAAAAATAACTGTCACTCTTTTAAAAACTGCAACAAAGATAGCTGATAGAAAAAAGTAGCAATTGATTAGTAAATTTTTTATTGAGACTAGAGAATTTATGAAGAAAAAAATGAAAATGGAAATATATACAAATGATGCACTAAGAAGGATTGAATATCTCGAATTTTATAAAATGGTGCGGAAAATACTTTATAATGATATAAAAAAGTAAAAGACTCAAGAGTGTAAATAACGTTTCGGTATTGGTAGGAAACTTATTTCTGCAATAAGAAAGGGAACTACTACTAAAAAGAAAGACATCATGAAATGTGTCAAAGAGTTCTATCAAAAATTATATACTGATAAAGAACAAAGAAAAGTAACTTCTACAATTATTATATCTTTAGAATTGCCCAGAATTATAAATGAAGAAATGAGACATGCAATCAAATTTATGAAGAAAGGAATTGTACCAGATAGTGATGGAATTATAATCAATATCTTAAAAGAAACAAGTGGAGAAATAGAAAAAAAAATTGGCAAAATTATATATCAAATATTTAAATAATAAAGACTTTCCAGATGATTGGAAGAATGCAGTATTTAAAAAAGATAAAGAAGATATTAGAAATTGCAACCCAATTAGTCTTTTATTAGTTTTATACACAATTTTTATGAAGATAATTATATCATGTCTACAGAGAACTTTAGATTTCAACCAACCAAAAAAATAAGCTGGATTTAAAAGTGATTTTAGTACAATGGATTATATCCAAGTATTGAGAGAAAGTATATAAAGGACCAATGAATATGAATTGCCTTTATGGTTTGGATTTGTGGATTATGAAAAGACTCTTGATCCTACAGGTATTTCTTCTATGATTAAAGCATTGGTTCATCTAGGATATTGTCATATTCTGAAGAATATTTATAAAAATGCAACAGCAACAGGTAGATTACATAATGATATTAGGAATGTTAACATTGAGAAGAGTGTAAGACAAGGTGACCACATTACTCCAAAACTTTTTACAGCAGTGCTTCAGGAAGTATTTTGCAGATTAAAATGAAAAGCTAAAGGAATGAAAGTAAATGAAAATTATTTAAATCATCTAAATTTTGCAGATAATGTAGTTGTTTTTGCAAATAATGCTTTAGAGCTTCAGAAAATGTTTCAAGAGTCATAAGATGAAACTAAGAAAGTAGAATTAAAGTTAAGTGTTTAAAAAACTAATGTTCAACAAATTTTCTCAATAGGTGAAAATAAAGATTGATAATGATGAGTTTGAAGAAGTTAACAACTACAAATATCTTGATCAGCTTATTACTACAAATGGAAATATAATAGATAAAATTAATCATAGAATTAAACATGTTTGGAGTGATTTTGGTATAAATAATTTAATACTAAAAGGAAATATGCCTAAGTGTTTGAAAAGGAAGGTTTTTAATAAATGTGGTTTACCAGGTTTTACTTATGGATCTGAGACCAGACCACCCAAGGAATTATGGAAAAAGACATGGGTAAGAGAACAAGCAGTTGTTACTGACATGAATTAAGAGACTGAAATGGAGGTGGGTTAAATATATGGCTAGAAGAGATAACGATAGATGAACAGTTGAAATCTTAAACTGTGTTTCAAGACATTGTAAAAGAATTAAAAATAAACCATATGTGAGATGAATGGATGAAATAAGAAAGTGTGGTGGGAGATGACATGGACAAGAGAAGCTGGAGATAGGAAAAGATGGATTGAACTTGAAGAGATCTTCATCCTGCAGTGGATATCTAATGCTGAAAATGATAAGGATCATGATGATGATTTTAGAAAATATCAATTAATGTTTTTAGTTTTAGAAAAATACTTAATCTTATCTTTGGTTTTCAACCAATTTACATCTGATATACATATACAATTGTATAAATATTATAACATCATTATCATCATCCTCAATAGCAGCCACTTAAAATGAGAATGGCTATTCCAATTCCAAAAAAAAAAAAACAAAGTAGAAATATAAAAATATACTAGTGATGAGTTTGTGATAACTATATAATCCAATCCAAAAATTATAAATACAACTTCATATAGAACATTCTGGTCTATTATTTTATTTATTTGACATTTTATAGTACTATCATTTAATTTTTCAACACCAAACTTTTCTTTACCATGTCTAATTTTGTATCTCCCTTGTAATTTATTATTAGCCATATCAACCTAATGAAAGCAGTCAATATTGGACTTCTTTACAATGTCTTTGAGATAATTTTTATAATGTTGTTGGGATCTCTCTCTCTCTCTCTCATGAAAACCATGCTCAAATTTACTATTCCAACAAGTTGTATTATATATCATATGTATCAAATTAAAAACATAATGATTTGATCTATGACTGTCAATATATTTTTAGAATTTTACAGATAATCTTTAAATGAAAATTTTCAGATGTCTTTATAATACATTGATAGGAATCCAAGTTCCATTTTTATGCAATAAATTAGATAAAATAATAGTTCTTTATATAGTTAATTTATTTCCAGTAATTATTGCATTGTGATAGATAAACTTCAACAGCAAATTGGAGTCTGTGTTGTACCTCAATATCTTTAGATTTATTTTAAAAACCAATAGATAAAAACCTTGAGATTTTTAAATATTAATTATTAAACCTAAAGTCTTCATATGTTGCATTAAAATCATTAAGTTTTTAATCAAATAAAGATACTTGATCATTTTTAATAGGTATTAGTTATTGTTGTACCTTTTTTCTAAGTTATAATTTATCTTAGCATTTCAATATGCATATACATCAAGTCATAATGCTAGATATGCATCTTTATTAACAAATAAAAACTACGTTTACAATACACTCAGCATATTTTCCAGTACTATTTAAATTATTAGCAATTAAAAAATTTATATTAGTTTATAAATTAAAAATAGAAAGTATGACAATTTTATTGGTGTAATATTTTTAGCTAATTATGTAATTGTTTTTATTATTATGGTAAGTCAATTATACTCTATTTATAATCTTAATTGAATATATAAAAAGAGGGTATCATTTATTCTAATTACTTGTAATTATTTTCTACTACACTAGGAAGTAATATAGTTGTTTTGTTTATATTGTAGCAGTGCATAGTCAGCTAAAAGAGTCAAATACAAATATTAATTGTAAAAATAATAAATAATGACATTTTCATTGATTCTAAACATTCTGTAGATAAAGAAATTAACCTTTTGTTTAAGTAGATGTAAATATGAGTGTCATAACATTTTATCTCAAACAAACATTTATGAGTATAAAAGAAAAAGAAAAAAAAGAGAAATGTTTATTCTAATTATAAAATTAATAATTGGAAGGGGAAAAGGAAGCAAAACGGATTCCAAAACAACCAAATTTATTTAAGTATTAACTATGCCATAGAATTTTCAAGTATTTAAATTTCGTTTATCTAAATTTAATTTGTTTGAAACAATAAAAAAAATAAAAAAAACATTTTTTCTTACTTTCTCTATTTTCCTTTTTTATTTCCAATTAGGAATAATTATCATTTGTTTTCTTTTTTGTACTTTTTAAAAAAAAACATGCCAATGATAATATTTATAGGGGATCAGGAGATTAACTAAACTGTTTTTCAAAAAGTAAACTATTAAGATGGGATTGAGATATGGTTTGAATGGAGGTGATTAAATTGTTTCTCAAAAAAGACTTGATAACATATAAAAAAAGCTATCACTATAAATTTAAGTCAAAATACATGTTTCTGGCAGAGAGGGTGAATTGGGAAATTTTTCTGTGAAAGTTTGTCATTGGGCATATCTATACATGAAATTGAGAAGAATATTATAAAGTGTGCACTGTTATGTACATACACGTTAGCCCTATATATATACAATTTAAATTTTGCTACAGTGATTTTCCAAAACACCAGTGGTCCATTTCTTTTTTGGCATGAAGGACGTTGTGTTATCCTGTTTTTAAATGAAAAATGGCATTGCATAAAGTATAATAACACCATCGCAGTTTCATCATACTGTGTTTACCTTCATGCGCAATACCCGTGAATGAAGAAGAAAAGATCTACTGATGATTGATAATAATCCAGCCAAACTATTAGAAATTCATGAATTAAATGCATGATTTACCAGTGAAAAAAATACCACAAACTATTTGTATGAAATAGAGTAAATGGGCTCCATTTTGTTTGTAAACTCAACAACTGTTAAAATAATATGTGGATTAATTTGTTTATCTGAAATCAAGTCAAAAACTGTGTAGCAGTAATAAATAAACTAAAAGTCATATAACTTTACTGACAAATGGGAAAGACAAATAATTTTGAGGATTGTTACAGTCAGATTTTTTTTTTTGCCGTCCAAAGAGGAAGGAACAAAACTAAAGAGTTATTATTTTCATTATTACATTTTTTTTTATTTCTTAGTTGGGTAATCATTAATCTGCATGAATTTTGTTTTTACTAATCTGCCTACTCTAAATATGATGTCTGTTTGCTTATCAAAAGAGTGATACTGATTAAAAGGTTATGGGTATTGAGAAATGATGTGGCTTGCATATTGAAATACTTACTAAAGAAATGAAAAGAATTATAGTTTTTGATAATCCCAGGTAATTAAATTTCATTTGGATCATATATTTAATTTCTCACTTTCAAGTAGAATATAATCAAACTCAGCAATAAAATGATCATTTTTAGTAAAGTGAAAGAAAATTTGTAAATATATTTTAAATTAATTAAATTTTATATATATTATGTATTTAAAGAGAAAATCCTAAAAGTTGATAAGTTATATCTTTCGCCGTACTGCTGTTGATAATTCATGTAATATTATTTGCATTAATTTTGATAAATCTTGCACAGTTTTCGTGTTTTTTTTATGGTATTTAACTGTTTTAAAAACTTGGTAATTTGCAATATATAAAATGCATTACAATGATATTTTGAATGAGCAAACTGTGGGTACAGCAAAAGAAAACAAATAATAAAAATTGTCAAAACAATGAGGATTGCCAATTCCTCAACAAGCTTTGTGATAAATGCTTAGCCAGAGCCAGCATTTAAAATATCTCCGTTAGGGGTTTGGGAGTGGGGTGGGGGTGGCGGTTCCTGACAGAAATATTTTAAATGCTGGCCCTGGCTAAGCATTTATCACAAAGCTTGTTGAGGAACTGGCAATCCTCATTGTTTATAACTTACAAGCTTAAGAGAATAGGGTCTTGTGATCTACGACTCTTATTTTGAATAAAAATTGTCATTTATAATTGACTTCAGTTTAAATACTCCTATAATAAAAATAAAATTTAAAATGCAAAAAGAGAGCAATGCTGATGAAAAGATTATAGCTATTATAAAATGTTGTGGCCTGCACAGAGGTAATTATAGTTTTTGGTAATCTGAGATAAAATTTTATTGTGCAAATATATTTTAAATTAATTAAATTGCATTTGATCCATATATTTAATTTTTTACTTTTAAGTGTTTGTTAGCTTTTGATAAAGTGAGGTAAAATTTAAATTTGGAAATATATTTAAAATTAATTAAATTTCATTTGTACCATGTCTTTAAAGTGAATCTTTAAAGTTGAAGTTATATTTTTATTAGATGTAATATGTTGAACCATTTCCATCATCTATCAGGGAATGTTGAATGTGCAGAAAATTTTAAACTTTATTTAAACTTTTCAAATACAAATAACTTGTTAGTAATAGCACACAATTAGATAACACAGGTTAGTAATTACACAATGTTTTGAGTAGTATTATTTTCCACTCTTCTTCTGGTGTTGCTGACCTGATATGCACAATGACATTATTCACATAGAAGTTGAACTCACACTTTTAGATTCTACTCGAAATGTTGTGTAATTACCAGCCTGTGTTGTCTAATTGTGTGTTATTACAAACAAGTTGTTGGTATTTGAAAAGTTTAAATAAAATTTAAAATTTTCTATTTCAACATTCACTCATAGGTGATGAAAATAGTTCAACATATCACATCTAATAATATACCATTATCACAAAGTTTTAGGAAAATTATATTTTTATTTTTTGTAATACAGCTATTAATAACTTGTGTATTATTATTTGCAATATAAAAGTATGTTGAAATCCTAATCATTTTAATGCAAATATATAAGCCACATTGTATCAATATTGATCAATTTTGCATGCTTTTCTTGATTTTTTTATTCTTAATTGTTTTAAAAACTTTGGTAATTTGTAATACAGAAATGCATTGTAGTAGGAATGAGCAAGTCATCGGTACAGCAACAGGAAACCAAATAATAATAAAAATTGTAATTTATGATATTACTGAATTTGACTAACTTTTAGAATTTCAGTTTAAATATATTTAATATCTGTATAGAATAAAGGAAATTTACTTAATCTATTTTATAAAAAATGTCAAAATTTAAACTATTAAAATTAAAAACAATTTTAACTGACTTACAACATATTATAAAAAATACATTCACAATATCATTTATAACTGCTCTTAATAACTCATGTATTATTATTTCATGTAAATATTATGCAAATATATTTTAATTACCAATTACATTATATTATTTTAAGATTTGCAGTAAATAACCAGGAAAACTTCTAGAACTCTAACATATAGAATTCAGGAATATTAGTTCTTTATTGTTTATTTTTTATATAACACTTATAAACATGAAAGTTGATTTGTTTGTTAATTAATAATTTTCCAAATATTGCATCAGTCTTGATGAATCTTGCATGATTTTCTTTCCCATTTTTGGATTTTACCATATGGTATTTAATTGATTTAAGAAATTGCTAATTTTCTACCAATGCAAATGAAGTTGTGGGGTCAGTTAACTTGTGTGTGTATATATATATATATATATAAAATACATATTTTGCGGGTTCATCCGTGTTAAAAACTTTTAATATCAATTTACTGACGTTTCGACTTGATCACACAAGCCATCCACAGAGTTATAAAAAGGTAGAAAGACGGTTGTAGAGGCGCTACAATCACTGGTTTGAATAAAACATTAAAATCCCACCAATAGCAAAAATGTTAAATTTAAGAATGTTTTTTAAAGAAATCTTTCCAAATAGAGGAAGTTTGCACGTATCATCTGCTTATTGATACAATCCGGCCTTTTAAGTATCTCAATGGCTTCTCTGATTTTGCATTGGTAGAGATTATCACATCTGGATATGATCCTGGTACTAGAAAAATCTATTTTATGACCTGAATCTATAGTATGGAGTGAGAGTGCTGATGATGATGAGTGTTGTTTAACTGCATTAGCATGCTCATCTCTCCTAACACTGATGCGACGATTACTCATACCTATGTAAGAAGCTTTACAATTTTTTACATGAGATTTGATAGACACCATGAGATTCAAGAGGGATTGAATCCTTAGGCTTGGTTATTATATTGCTGATCTTTTGATGAGCAGAAAATGCTGTATCTATATTATAGCGTTTTAATATACGTCCGATACTGTCTGTAGTTCCTTTTACATATGGAACACAAATCCTAATAGCTGACTTATCATCTTTTGTTTCCTATTTTGTCTATTTTGGGCTTGAAATAAGGCTTTTTTTATAAATTTGTAATTATAACTATTTGCTAATAAAACACTATTAATATGATTTATTTCTTCTTTCAGATGTGTGTCATCTGAAAGGTTAATTGCTCTATTTAAAAGAGTTTTGGCTACAGAAACTATCTGAGTTGGGTGATGATGAGAATGGAAATGTAAATATCTGTCTGTGTGTGTATCCTTTCTGTAAATAGAAAAAGATAAACTATTTGGTGTTCTGGTGACTAGAACATCAAGAAAAGGAGTTTTCCATCAGACTCTGTCTCCATTGTAAATTTAATATGAGGATGCATATTATTTAAATGTAAGAAAAATCATCTAATGTATTTTTTCCATGTTGCCATATGACAAAAGTGTCATCTATGTATCTGAGCTAAATGAGAGGTTTTAAAGATGATGATTCTAAAGCACGAGTTCTATATATTCCATGAATAAATCAGCTATTACTCCTGAGATAGGTGAGCCCATAGGAGTACCAAAACTTGTCTGTAATGCTGTCCATTGTATACAAAATATGTATTTTGTATACAATGGACAGCATTACAGACAAGTTTTTGGTACTCCTATGGGCTCACCTATCTCAGGAGTAATAGCTGATTTATTCATGGAATATATAGAAACTCGTGCTTTAGAATCATCATCTTTAAAACCTCTCATTTGGCTCAGATACATAGATGACACTTTTGTCATATGGCAACATGGAAAAAATACATTAGATGATTTTTTCTTACATTTAAATAATATGCATCCTCATATTAAATTTACAATGGAGACAGAGTCTGATGATCGGAAGAGCAAACTATCTTGATGTTCTAGTCACCAGAACACCAAATAGTTTATCTTTTTCTATTTACAGAAAGGATACACACACAGACAGATATTTACATTTCCATTCTCATCATCACCCAACTCAGATAGTTTCTGTAGCCAAAACTCTTTTAAATAGAGCAATTAACCTTTCAGATGACACACATCTGAAAGAAGAAATAAATCATATTAATAGTGTTTTATTAGCAAATAGTTATAATTACAAATTTATAAAAAAAGCCTTATTTCAAGCCCAAAATAGACAAAATAGGAAACAAAAAGATGATAAGTCAGCTATTAGGATTTGTGTTCCATATGTAAAAGGAACTACAGACAGTATCGGACGTATATTAAAACGCTATAATATAGATACAGCATTTTCTGCTCATCAAAAGATCAGCAATATAATAACCAAGCCTAAGGATTCAATCCCTCTTGAATCTCATGGTGTCTATCAAATCTCATGTAAAAATTGTAAAGCTTCTTACATAGGTATGAGTAATCGTCGCATCAGTGTTAGGAGAGATGAGCATGCTAATGCAGTTAAACAACACTCATCATCATCAGCACTCTCACTCCATACTATAGATTCAGGTCATAAAATAGATTTTTCTAGTACCAGGATCATATCCAGATGTGATAATCTCTACCAATGCAAAATCAGAGAAGCCATTGAGATACTTAAAAGGCCAGATTGTATCAATAAGCGAGATGATACGTGCAAACTTCCTCCTATTTGGAAAGATTTCTTTAAAAAACATTCTTAAATTTAACATTTTTGCTATTGGTGGGATTTTTAATGTTTTATTCAAACCAGTGATTGTAGCGCCTCTACAACCGTCTTTCTACCTTTTTATAACTCTGTGGATGGCTTGTGTGATCAAGTCGAAACGTCAGTAAATTGATATTAAAAGTTTTTAACACGGATGAACCCGCAAAATATGTATTTTATATATTTAACCCGTGCAAATCTTCGTTTTAACATATATATATATATAATATTTTTGACAACACAAAAATACTTGCTAATTTGGAAAAATATGATTTAAGAACCAGGAGAGAGTCAATTGACATATTAAAAAGATCTACTTATTTAAATAGGGCTGACATAACACAACATATTCCAGCTATGTGGAAACCTCTCATTTTATCTAATATTAACTTAAAATTAATAGGTGAAAAAACTGAGGGAAATAACATTTTGATAAGCCTCATATTGTGAATGCTGAACTACTTCAAGTTGAATATCATTTCTCATCTCACACTGAGTCACATTATTGTTTGAGATCTAATGATTTTTCTTTCAAAAGTTAACCTTTATAATGGCAGTTGCTAGTCCATCAAAATATCAGATTGTAATGCAAAACAATACATGATTTATTCCCAAAAATATTATTTTATCTATATCATACAACCTTGAAAACATTATATATATATACACACACATGTTACTGCCAAAAATATTAAAGTAATAATTAACTCTACTATCCATTATTATGATTTATATTTGTTCATTATCTCTTTAATGTAAGTTATTTTAAAATCATATCTAAAATTTAATATAAAATCTAAGGTTTAGAACTAAGTAATTCATAAAATAAAAAATAGTAGTATAAGGAAATATATAAAAATGTATGGATTAAACTTATTTATATGATATTACATTTTAAAATAAAATGGAAAAAAAGTGAATGAATTTTAATTATACACTTTTGGAATTTTTTATTTACTCATGTATACAAGATGTGTTCAGGACTTTTATGGATTTCCCTTTTATATAATCTCTATACCAACCCTACTTAAAATTTTAATCAGATCATGATAAAATATTTTTCTTCTATTTTCAATATTTTTAATTTACCCTCCCCATTAAAACTAGGATCTTAAATATTGCTTTATTGAATTTAACTTTCCCATTTGTTTATTCTCTGTTAATATTTTTACATCTTCAACACAGTCTATAAAAAATACACTATTATCCACACTAATAATCTATGCATTATTTTGATTCCACTTGTTAGGAAAATTCACACTACTATTATGTTTCTGTACAATGTTACATTCAACCACCAGTGATTTTAAATTCCTAATTGACACTCATAAAAATAATCATTGGAAAAAGTTCTAATATTTCTTAACAACTCTGACACAAGGTTTCTTCGTACACTATTTTTATCTACCATATCATAAGCTTTTTCTATATCTAAAAATACAATAAGTAATGGTATAATTTTTTTAAAAAGCATTTCAATCAACTGAAATATCTGCTTCTCTGACTGAAATTCATTCTGTATTTATCTCAAAATTTTACTCTCTTCCCATTGAATTATATGTAAAAATGAGTAATTTGTAAACCATGGAAATTTCTGCTAATTGTCTATAGCAGGTCAATAATGTAGAAAGTGTTTAGCTTTATATATTAATCTCTCACACTTTTCTATTTATTTATAATCTTTTTATGACTATAATGTTATTTCAAACTAAGCCTGATCTATTTTCCAATATCTTCCACAAAATGATTGCAAAGACTATAAACTAAGGGTATACAAACTACAATCCATGGTCAACATGTGACCCACAATAACAGTATATGTGGCCCTTTGACAATGCTAGACATCGTTTTAAAATTTCTTTAAACAGATTTTGAAAGTTTTATTTTGTGATATTTCATTGAAAGTAAAAAAATCAGTTTCTGGCATGATTGCAATATTTTCCATTATTATGAGCATTCTCATATATCGGAATGTAAAAGCAATTTGTTTACATGTAGTCTACTAGAGATCTTACTCAAATTTATGTGATTTGCAATCAGAAAAGCTATTCTACCTGTGTCATAAATAAAAATACAAAAATTACATTTTATTTTTCTTCCATACACTAGTTTTTGTACAAAAAAATAACATTTTACTCTGAAAGTCATCTGACAATATTTAATGTTTATTATTTTTTTACTATCATTAAAAGTTTAGTAATTTAATGATTACAACTTCTTGAGATGATCAATAAATATTAGATAGAAAATTATTTTTATTTACATAGGTGTTATATTTTTTATAACTTATATCTTAACTTGCAAATAAAAGATATAACAAACTACCTTTAGTTCTCGACAATCTAACATTTTTTTCTAAAATCCAATATTGCAAAGTAGATTTAACACTGATTTTATTTCTGAATTTTATTGATTTTAAATAAGTTTGTATATATAAAATCTAGAAGAAAAAATATAATTTTTAAAAACATAAAAGTTTTTATAAAACAAAATTGTTATGAGAAAATACATTATAGTATTATCACTGAGGATTATCTATTTTATTAATTAGATTAATAATTATAATGTTTACTGAAGAAACTTGGATAAAACAATATTTTAATTTTAACTTTAATCATACTTGAATATATTATTGTATGATGATTGTATATATACTGTAATGATATGGAAGCTGAGGGATGACATTGGGAAATAAAAAAATTATCATAATTATTCCCACATAATGGTTACAATCATCCATGAGTCATAAATAGATATAAAAGGAACATATACAAATGAGAGTCAGCATAGACTAAACATATATAAGTAGTTATACTAATAATAAGTTATAAACTACAGATTACCTAGCATTATACATGAAGAGTCTAATCAATAGTTGATAGTCAATCTTGTGGCTGGATAATCTAGTCACTGCCAAACTTAGGGGGAAATATAACAAAATATTCTGGAAACACATACTTAAATGCTAATCAATGACTCATAAAAATAATACTGGGACACTAATACATGCAGATCATCACCAATTCTCTGCCATATTGTACCATTAATGTACAGGTCAATTATAAATTTAATTTTTTTTAACAAAAGCAATAAATGCAGTGAATGGATTTTAAATGTGATACTTTTGTGCCATTCAGAAAACCCCCCTCATCCATATAATAGCTGTTTTGCTTTTTAGAGCTAGCTCAAGATCATAAGACTCTAAGGACAGTAAGAGTGAACCATAGAAAAAAAAATTATATGCTTGTTCTACTATAATTAAATAGCTTTACTGGAATAATTTATAAATCCTTAAAATGCTAAGCTATTATAAAATTTACTTACATACAAACTACCCATTCATGGAGCAGATAGCTGAATAAATAAAGACATTAAAACTGTTATTTTTTAAAACAATTATTTAATAAACTAATTGATTAATAATTAAAAATGGTATAATAATCTGTTAATTCAGATTTATACATTTTTATCAAAAATATTTTATCATAAAAAGATGGAAATATGCGGAATTATACTGCTATATTTACAATGTAAATAGATTATGTCCTGTACATGTGGGGTTCAGATTGACCTTGGGTCAACATGGGTGTGACTAGAATCTCGGCCTTAGGGTGGCATTTGAGCATTCCATCATCAGATTTTCAATTGGATGGACGGTTGAAGAGTTGGAGTGTGTAGTAGATTGGAGCCAGTCCATTAATTTATGAATATTGTCTATCTTAATATATATCTGAGCACTTATAGTATATATGTGTGGGAGATGATAATCTGGACCAACTGATGATTTCTGGTTTAGCATGAAATACGTATATTGGTGATTATTTATCTTTTCAGCATATATGTGCTTGAGTGTATCAGTGTTATTAGATAGAGTGGAGACTGGTGGGTCATGTGAAAGTCTGTGCTCATATACCCTATATTAATGTAAATAAAATAGTGTATATAAAATATAATAAATAATTGTGCTTCAATTAAAATAAACATTAAAATATTATAAGTTGATAAACATTTCCATATTAAAAAATATTTAGCTAAAAAAATAGACCAGGATACAGATTAACTAAGATAATAAACGATGGTAATAATTAGTGTTCTAGAACTTTCCATTGCTATAGTGTTGCTACCTGAGATTGGACTGAAAAGGGACTGAAAAGGAGATAAAGCTCAAGAATTAAGGTCTTTCTACCTTCATTGATATTATTGGATCTGGTCACATATATCTGAAGAAATAACAAGGCTGAGTTTTTAAAGAACTATGGATGACACAGAGATCTCCATCATTGAAGGTTCAAAGGTGGACCTAGGGACTTTTATCAGGTCACACCTGCTTTACATTTTTATATGCCTCTATGGCTGTGCATCATAAGGGTTATTTAATACTAATCTTTGTAAGCATTATTAAGTTTAAGGAGTGTTGTATATGATGCATTATTAATTTTACTTTACTGTTATCTTGTTGCAATAAACATCAAATTATGGTTATAATAATTTAAACCACTAAACATCACATGATCAGAAACTAGTCTGGGGATATTGGATGAGTAGGCACTAGATAGGGATTTTATGCACAAACCTTCTGGCATCCATTGATTACTCTGGTTGGCACAGGGTGGCACTACTGTATGGAGAATTTTGCCTGTTATAGTAATTTCTAATTTTATAATTATATTTGCTTGTCTTTCCATTTTTATTATGACTGCAAAATTTGTGGTGACTATATGCAGAAGAAAACTAACACAGTCCATGATATGACCAAATTAGAACTAATTTTGTCTAATAGTAGTCAGAGATAGAATTTTAACCAGTATCTAGAATTTTGTAGTTGTAATAAGATTAAATATCATAGTTTAAAACTGGCTGGATAAGTCAGCCTCTTGGAAGTAGATAGGTAATTGTGTAAAATTTTTTTTTACTTATTGGTTATTAATTTGGATTAGGCTATTAAGATGATGTCCATGCTACAAGCAACAATAAATAATTTTAACATTAATGGTCCTTTTGATTGGCCAATTTACCTAAAGAGGGTAGAGAAATTTTTTCTTATTAATGACAATGTGAATGCCTCCATTAATGTTATCATGTTTTTATGTTATTCCAGACATAGTATTTGAATTGCACATTAGCTATGCAATTACAAAGAACCAGAGAAATTGCCATACAATGTAGTAGTTAAAAAAATTGAATAATTATTTTAGTCATCAGCCCTCAAATCATGTAGCATGTCTATATTTTAGAAATAGATGGCAAAATAAAGAGGAACACATACATGAGTATGATTAAGCACTGAGGGAACTTGCTAAGAATTGTTCTTATGGTAACATCTTAGAGAATACTCTGATTGAATAGTTACTTTGAGGGATGTCTGATGATAGATTTGAATAGCAGTTGTAGGCCTTAAGCCACTTGACTTATAAGGAAATAATTAAAATGGGAGTCAGCCATAAAATAATGCTTGACCAAACAAAGGGATTTCTAAATTTTACTAATAATAACAAAGATAACGTATTTATAAGAAAAGCTGAAAATAAATATCAGTCCATAGAGAAAAATGATGGAAATATTGTGCTATTGTTGTGCAAAGAAGGACCATATGGCATGGAAGTGCACATTTAATAAAAATCATTGCAGAATCTGTGGGGATAGTAGATCACATAGTGTTGCTACCTGGGATTGGATTTAAAAGTAGATAAAAGCTCATCTGTAAGAAGAATCAAAGTCCTCATACACACACTCTTAACATTAAAGCTGAATGCATTTGTCAGAAGGAACCACAAGGCTGATTTTTCACAGGACTATGGATGACACAGTGATCTTCCTCACCCAATGTTCAAATGTGGATCTAGGATCTTTTTCCGGCCACATCAGCTTTCTCTGCCATATATCATAAGTGCTATTTAATATTGATCTTTGTAATCATTATTAAGTTTAAGTAGTATTATACATGAAGAATCATTAATTTTACTTTACTGTTGTTATCTTGCTGGCAATAAATATTAAATTATAGTTATATGAATTTCTAGTGTTATAATTATTTCAGCTTGTCTAATCAACTTTACCATGATTGCAATATTTGTTGTGGCTGTACAACACTTTTATATTATTGTAGGTTTTAGTAAATAACATATTCTTTTAAAAATTATAGAAAAAAAAGCACAGTGAAACATGACTAACAGCTCAATACACTTTTCTTTTATATTTTTTTACTTTGTTGCCTTTAGTCACAATAACAACAGTATTATTATCTAGGTTTTTTTTTTTTTGTATATTTTAAATATTATTTACGTTTTTCTACACATTGAAAACTAAAAAAAAAGAAGCCACCCTTACAATTTAGTTAAGAAAATGATAAAAAAGTGAAAACAAGCTTTAATTTCTACATTTTCCTTTTTTTTTTGTTTACTGTCATTAATTAAAAAAAAAATTCTTTATATCATAAACATTGTTAAAAAGCTTGGAAAAATGAAACAAAAAAAATATAAATTTTTAATTGCCAAATTTTTATTTATATTGTAACGGTTTATTCCGGCATAAACACATATATATGTGGTATATGTTTATTACATATTTTAAACCTAAGTTTTTGCTCTTTTTATTTAACAAAAATTATAATGTGAACACATATATATGTAGTTGGTTCTGCAATGTATTCTAATTACTCACCCAGCATATTTATGAGCATCAATGATGATCTCAAGCGCCAATCTTACCTATGAATAAATAAGAATTTTGCTGGGAGAAGATGAGTATCTATTTCTGGTGATTAGAGATAGTACCTCTGGCTAGCTCACTCAGAGGTAGTAGTCATTGACCGTGAGAAAGAGGAGGAGGGAATATATAAAAATGCACATGTAGCGCATGAACAATTTGTTTGCTTTCCTAATTTTTGCTTTTTAATACTATTCTAAGAAATTAACACGGACACACACAATTAAATTTATAACACTACTTAATATTTATTAATACAAAACAAATAATAAAAACCCATAGAACCCCGTAATTGGATATTGGTTTGTGCCTGAATAATTAAATAACCCACATGTAAATACACTCGCATAAGTTCATAAATGCAATACACAAAAATACAGATTATATCTTGAAAACACTTTCAATCAGGCATTGTCTATTAAGGCGTATCTTTTGTAACGATATATAAATATGTCGTTACATTTATTTAAAATAAAAACTTAAAAGTTCGCAAATAAAAGGAAAAAACTAAATGCTAAAATTAAAGTGTTTGTTAAACATATATATATATATTCGCACGGATGCTAATGCTAAACTTTAAAAATATTTTTTTCATGAACAAGAAAAAAAAGTATTTGAATGTATTTTTTTTAAATAAAAAAATACAAGATTGAAATATAAAAATATTTTAATAAAAAAATAACGTAAGTTAAAATAAAAACAGGTATTAATTAATTCCTGTAATCTGTAAATGGAAATGATTGTTTATTAATGATCTAAAAGCTGTTTAATTAAAAAGTCAGATGAAAAGTTAGATAAAAGAAGAAAGAGAAATTAGCTTGACCAATGGAAGCACTAGGCCTTGGCTCAGACCCTAACGAAAGTGATGGATTAGTGACGTTTTGTTGATTGAATCCATGTGGATAATATAAAAAGGGAAATACAGTTTTTTCGGACAGTTCCAGCGTTGTGTGTTTGAGAGATGTGGTATGACGCACATACCACACTCTCTATAAAAAAAAAAAAATGAAAAGACTGTGATACCTTGAACCAGCTATTGCCATCTCCAGAACATTACCTTCCAACGGAGGTGTCGGGGGAATTAAAAGCATAAACCTGGACTCTTCTACCATAAGCTATATGAAATGAACAATTGTGAAAATCAATTAAGAACTTTCGTCAAGTTTTACAAATTGATAAACAAGCCAACTGAAATGTTAAAATGGACTCTTATCTGACTTTTGTAAGTTTTTAAATCAAATTAATAATGTTTAATTTTATATGTTTTCCGATTGATAAACATCATTTCCATTTTTTTTTCTTATTGTAAAGATTATTCAAATGTATGAAATTTAAGTTGTTTATAGATGCTTGCATGGATTCATTTGCGGTTAATTATATTTTGGTTTTCATATTTAATCAAAATATATAGACATTCGATAAATAATGATACCTTACGGTGAGTATCTAAAATGTATTTATTCGGATGTCTTTTAAGTTATTGGTGACAACGCAAGTATCTTATTGTGAATACTATTGGGTTAATTATAAGTTTCCCTCTGCAATTGTTGGTATCAATAATTTTGTATTTTGATAGTTTATGTTTATTTTGAAATGTTTTTGACCGTGGAATCTATGTAATCGATCTATACCCAACATTTGTAAACAAATCTGTGCGAACGTATTTAAATGTTAAAATTAAGTCAGGCGTGAATGGCTATATAGTTTTGTAAAGTTGTATTAAGGGAGGGTAATCTTAGGTTATTCATTTCGTAGTTGAATTGGTTCAATGGATTGGATATATTTGTGTAATTAGTAGATGTAGTATGAGGTCCGCTACGGGCAGGATTATAGATATACGCCACACACCCTCTGTTTGCCTATGGATGGGTTTGTAAGTCGGCAGAAAACCGCAGTCCATTCCTATGGAGTTTTTTTGTTTATTGTTCTACTTGCCAACAGATGTCACATTCCTGTTGGTGGAGAGTCAATGTCTTCTCTATTTCTACTTATTGTTCAGATGTACATTCCTGACAATATAGTATTTTGTGTTGTCGTATCATGCTACATTGAATACATGAATGTATCAGATGGATTGGCTCCAATTTGGTTGCGAAATTTGTTGCCTAAGGTGAAATCAGGGAAGAATATTTTCTTTTCAAATGCAGATCTATGTAGTCTATTTATACTTGACTATCTAAATAATAATTAAACTCATTGAAACTTAGTTAAATGTAAATTTAAAAGTTAATATAAAAATCTACAAATGTTAAACTTATTCCTCAAAATTTAAATATTATTTTATATGTGCGTAAATAAATATTTGTATATGTTAATTTCTGGCAGTGGCTTTTACTCTTTGATATTTAAGATATAAATTAAGATATAGATTTTTATCTCTGCGTCTCCACTGTGCTAGTGACTTGGGCTAACGATTGGAATATTTAAATAAAGTGGAATCTTAACAGCGCGTATCTGCCTACTTTATAAATTTTTCTAGGCTCAAATGCCTAGATGGCGCCCTTGTAGTGCAGATATTGTTTTTGCGGTTAGATTCGATCTTCACTTACATTCCGATTGGTACAAACTGGCTACCCAACTTGGGCCGATCTTTAATAAACACGAGTGCCCTGAGAATTTTAAAAGTGAATCATGCCCGTAAATTTTTTTTCTGAAATAATATAAATAGATTTGTTGTATTGACGTGGAGTTACACTTTGAAATTTTGTCTTAAAGGTACTGCCAGTCGAAAAATTGTGCATATGTAGAGATAAATTTGAGGAATAAAAAGTAATAAATAAAACGTAATTAATAAATATAAATCATAATTTTTTTTTAAAAAAGTCTTGTTTAAAATCTAATAGTTTAACTTGCCTAAATAATACTTAAAGGTAGGAGAAATGAAACTTGGAAGGGAGGGTGCAGAAATTTAGCTGGTAGTAGGGAATCATCAGTCAACTTTTTTTTTTTTTTTATCATTATATTTGTAATTACTGTTTTGTCTTTAAAAAAAAAAAAAAAAAGAAAGTTTTGTCCTTTTGGAAATTTCATATATAACAAATTTGTGTAACGTAATTACTAACACTAAGTAAATTCTTTTTTTTTTTTTTTAATATTTTTGTTTTTGAGGAAGTTTACTGATATGTTACGATATATAAATATGTCGTTACATTTATTTAAAATAAAAACTTAAAAGTTCGCAAATAAAAGGAAAAAACTAAATGCTAAAATTAAAATGTTTGTTAAAC
>JAQFVV010014867.1:0-25320 GCA_028023455.1 Epiperipatus broadwayi | reverse complement strand
AATATATATATATATAGATAAATTAAGTATTTAAGTATTGTATTATACTTTAAAATTTGACAAATGTTATTAATTTAATGCACTAAAATCATTTTACAAAAATAATAATATATGCTTTTTTTTTTAGTTTTTCAAAATGAACTTCATGGGAACAAATCTAATTTAGTTCAATACATTCCAGGTAATATATTTTTAAATAATATAGACTTATTCATTCCTGTATATATATATATATATATATATATATATATATATATATATATATATATATATATATATATATATATATATAAGAAACTTGAACTTTCAAGCTTTCTACATCTATCCAATTTATCTTATACAACTGATACACATGACCAGATACATGTGAAAAAGATAAATGATCTCTAATATATATATTTCATACTGAACCAGTACTCATCAGTTGGTTTAACTCTCCATCTTCCATATATATATATATATATATATATATATATATATATATATATATATATATATATATATATATATATATATGTAAATTATTAATCAATGTCTGTATTCCAATTATAATAAAATATAGATAATTATTCAAAACAATACAATAATTAATACAGTAAAAAATATTTTAAAAACAGATATATACCACAATTTATCAACTAGATTCAAACTGTATTACAAAAAACCGTATTGTATTGTTTTTGAACAATTATATATATATATTTAAAATAAATAAAATGTCTGTTAATTAAAAACAAAATTGTAATTACAATTGAAATAATAAATTTAACGGTTTACAAACTATTACAAACAATCCTTAAATCCGCAGAAGCACTTTCGGTTAATTTCTTAAACCTGCCTTAAAAAAAAAAGCGGAAGCAAATGTCATCAATTCAATCCCATGAATCTTGTATTTTAATCTTAGCAGCTTGTTGATTTATTAAATGCATTTTATTCCTGTTTATAAAAATTGCCTCTATAATTTTTCTTTTACTATGGTTTCTCTCTTCATGTAAAATTTTCACATTTTTAAAATCAAATTTAAATTTATATTTACATAATTTTTCATGATCAAAGAAAACTGAAGGAGACATTAAATCACCATTATTTTTACTTTTTACATGCTTATATAACAATCATGCTCCCTCAATCTCTTCTCAATACTGCACCTGGATTCACCTATATATGATAGCATACAATCACAAAAAATTTGATATATGACATTACTTTTCTGCTTGACAGGTATGACATCCTTAGAATTATTGATTAATTTATTAATATTGTTTGGAACGTAGAATGAAACATTAAACACATTCTTACATAAATCTAAAAAAATGTGTTTAATGTTTCATTC
Source organism: Epiperipatus broadwayi (assembly GCA_028023455.1). Lineage (NCBI taxonomy): Eukaryota > Metazoa > Onychophora > Udeonychophora > Euonychophora > Peripatidae > Epiperipatus > Epiperipatus broadwayi. Next base: position 23,987 of record JAQFVV010014867.1, on the reverse strand, counting down.
TATGTTCCAAACAATATTAATAAATTAGTCAATAATTTTAAGGATGTCATACCTGTCAAGCAGAAAAGTAATGTCATATATCAAATTTTTTGTGATTGTGTGCTATCATATATAGGTGAATATAGGTGCAGTATTGAGAAGAGATTGAGGAAGCATGAATTGTTATATAAGCATATAAAAAGTAAAAATAATGGTGATTTAATGACTCTTTCAGTTTTCTTTGATCATAAAAAATCGTGTAAATATAAATTTAAATTTGATTTTGAAAATGAGAAAGTTCTACATGAAGAGAGAAACCATAGTAAAAGAAAAATTATAGAGGCAATTTTTATAAACAGAAATAAAATGTATTTAATAAATCGACAAGCTGCTAACATTAAAATATGAGATTCATGGGATTTGAATTGATGATGATTGCTTCTTCTTTTTTTCTTTTCTTCTCTACCCATCTAAAAACCAACTACAGTTTATGATATTTGTTTTATCTTATCTTAATTTGCTAATAAACAATATTTTAATCAAATTATTCATGTTCTTTTAAAAACATGATATGGCATTAGGAAATATATCATTATCCACACAAACCATGTTTGGGTGAATGAATAGTATACCTTACTAACCAATTATTACTATTGTTATTTTATCTTTTTATTTTTCTTAAAGAATAGCATTGATTTCATGCAGAAATAATGCCAAAAGCACTGGGTTACTATATATATATATATATATATATATATATATATATATATATATATATATATATATATATATAATGCTTTTATAAATAATTGGCATCCACATATTAAATTTACTATGGAAGTGGAAAATAACAGATCACTTTCTTTTCTAGATGTTTTAATTACAAGAAAATGTGATGAAATATTATCAATATCAGTTTACAGAAAATCCACCCATACAAAAAGACATCTTAATTTTAATTTTCATCATCATCCTGCTCAATTATTTCTGTAGGAAAAAATATTTTGACTAGAGCTTATAATTTATCTGATAAAGATCATCTTGCTCAAGAAATAAAATTTACAAAAAATATTCTACTTTTTAATGATTATAATAAAAACATAATATGTAAGGCTTTACATAGCATTGATACTAAAAAGGAAAAAAGAGGGTAGAATTGACAATTCATTTTATAGTAGAGTAATTTTACCTTATATTAAAGGGGTTGCTGATAAAATCAGTAGAAGACTATCTTGTTTTAATATAAAGACTACTTTTTCAACTAGCAAAAAAATTGGTGATTTTTTACATAAACCTAAAGACAGAATATTTTTGGAGCACCAAGGAGTTTATGAAATTCAATGTTTGCAGTGCTCAAGAATCTATATAGGTCAGTCTAATAGATGAATAAATGTCAGAAATAAGGAACATAAAAATGCTTTTAATCAAAAAATTAACACATCAGTTTTAATTTCCCATTTTTTAGAACCTGGTCACAAACCTGACTTTAACATAAAAATATTAAAGAGACCTACTGGTTTAAATAGGGTTGATGAAGCACAACATATTCCAGCTGTATGGAAACCTTTCATTTTATCCATGTTTTCTAATATTGATTTTAAATTAATAGGTGGTAAAACTAAGAGAAATATGCATTTTGATAAACCTCATATTCTGAATACTAAACTATTTCAAGCTGATTCTCATGCTTCATCTTGCACTCAGTCATGTTACAGTTTGAGATTGAATACATTTTTTTTCAAGAGTTTACCTTGACCATGGCGGATGCTAGTTCATTGAAATATAGGTATATAATAAAAAATAACACACGGTTTTACCCAAAAAATCATTTATATATAAATATATATAAACCTTAACCTTACAAGAGATGCTGGAACCAAGATTACTTGGCAGATACCATAATACCTATGGATTTTACACAGAGTATGAGTCCTCTTATAGACAACATAATAATTAATTACAATAACTAATATACAAGGTTTTTATATTAATTTAAATCTTAACTCAGGTTTTATTTTACTTTGCTTAAAATATAGGTTCTTTTACAATTTTTAAAATCTTATCTTAGTTTCTAAGATGTCTTTATGTCAGGGTTCAAATTCAAAATACACTTGGAACAAAAAATGCTAACAGTAATATGCTTCAAACTTTTAACCCTTTCAATGATTATTATTTAATTGGCCGAATGAGTTAAAAATCAAAAGTTTTAATTGGTCAACTCACAACTTTAACAAAATCTATTGTTAAAATAGATTCATTTTTAATAATATAAATACGTTAGTTTCATTTGTAAAAAGTATATTACTAAATTGTCAGATTACGAAAGTAAACGAAAGTCTTTTCAAAAATAAAATTTGATTTATAATTTAAAAAATATTCAATTGCGGTGAAATAAAAGTAACCGCTATTCAACCAACCAAAAAAGATTGTGTCAGCCATCTTTTTTTTTTCACTTTAACGTCATGATAAATATGTAGCAATAAATAAATAATTCTTGGTAATATCTTAACTATTTTTCTAAAATAATTTGACTTTTAGTATTATTTTATCAATAATAATTTGTAATTCAATTCAAATATTGTTTAAAATGTTGTAAACATTCGTTTATCATTTTCGTAATAAAAATCAAAATGAACGTAACTTTTTACTTTTTGGCAGCCATTTCCCTTTTTGACAGAAGTTGGACAGCCAATAAGATTCAAGAAAAGGTGGTGAGGAGGTTGTGCTTTGGTTTTGTTTGACATATATGGTCATTTTTATTGATTTTTTACTTGTAAAATAATTCTGAAGAGGGCACAATCTTACAGAACTTTTGATTTTCTTTCGAATGACGTATAATATGTATACGTGGGATAAAAAGTAGCCGATTTAGAGTGACATCAAATCTACTCGTTTTTTGATGAGTCAGGCAGTCAAACGGTTAACCTTTAAAGCGCTGATTATTTTATTGGCCGAATGAGGTAAAAGTCCAAACTTTTAATTGGTCAATTTAAAGACAAGTGGCAATTCACAAACTCAAACATCAAAATATATTCATCTTTTAATATTATATTCACTTTAGTTTTGTTTGTAAAAAGTATATTAATAATTTGTCAGGTTATGAAAATGAATGAAAGTTTTTTCAAAAATAAATTGTTATTATATAAATATATAAATTTTTGCTAGTGGAAAATGTAAAACAAAATCTTACTCACCAATCAAAACGTTTTGCTAATGATGTGATTTTTTTTGCCTAGTTTAGTTGTAGAAAAAAGCAAATAATTTTTGTTAAAAATCTTAACTATTTTTCCAAAATAATTTTATTTTTAGCATATTTTATCAAAATAATTTATAATATGTTAAAATACTGTTAAAATGGTCTAAAACATTGGTTTATCATTTTCAAAATAAAACAAAACAGATCGTAACTTTTTACTTTTTGGCAGCCATTTTCTTTGTTGTCAAAATTTAATAGCCAATCAGATCTAAGAAGGGGCATTATTTTTTTCTTTGTTTGACATATAAGGTCATTTTTATTAATTTTTTTACTTGTAAAATAATTCAAGAGAGGGCAGCATGTTACAGAACTTTTTGTAATCTTTATAAAAAGCCCAAAATCATAATTGTAGTATGAAATCTGACTGATTTAGAGTGACGTCAAGCCACTTCACTTTTAAACAAATCAGGCACGCAAAGAGTTTTAACATTAGTATTTTAAAAAAGCAGAAATGAAATTACACAATAATAGTATATTCAAATACTTAAATAATATATGGCTAGCAAACTGAAACGTTCCTAAATATTTTAAAATTATTCAAGTATAACTATTTCATTTCTACCAACTATAAAATAAATAAATTGTATATCTTCTGATGCAACTTTAAATCAGCAATAATATGGAATAATGCAGCAGGCAGTAAGGGCATATTTTATACTACCAACTACATTACAAATGCATTGAAATAAAATAAATAGCATAGTATTTATCTTCTGATAATACAGGCAAAAATGAACAATAAAGAAAATGAATAAATAAACTCTATATGACCATTGAAGTGTACTCTTATAAAGTAATTATTCAAATAGATTTTTTGGGTCACTAATGTGATAATGCAACAATGGCAATAAAACCGAAATGTATTTAATTAATAATAATAAATATTTATTTACACTATGATATAATACTTATACAATAAAATATTTATTTACAATAAACATTATTTTTTAATAAATTTGATATATTAGAATATTACATTTAACACATAAATGTCTCTTTCCATAAATCATCCTTAAAAATTTTTAAAGTTCTCACTTTTATCTAATACGCTCTTTCTTTAAAATATTACATAAAACAATACTTCTACATGCCTATATTCAGGATACCAATAAGATATTATATTCTTTACATAACTAAAATAGGTTTGGAAATCAGTATGGAGACACTTTTTTAGGTTTTAGAAAGATAGCAAAATATTATGCAAAATAGTAACACAAATGTCATAATACTAACATCTATGATGGGGCAGGAAAATAATTACCCTCAATCTTCATAATATACTCTAAATGTAACTTGGAGTAGAGATAAAGGTATAAATATAAAGGTAAATATGGTTTCTGATATTAAAATAGAAATATACTAAAATACACATTATATTAAATTCTAGACAAAATGAAAAACCCGGTAACTTGATCTGGCAGTATTGAAAACGGGAGAGGCACACTCTCTCTCATGGAGGTGCTGGACAATACAATATCATGAATATATACCTGGTGACTATGTGTAGGCAGTGCCAATAAGTAACCAAGCCATGCTGTCACTCATAGAGGGACTAAATGCATACAAAAATTAATATAATATCCACATAAAATTGCCTAAACTGATATATATATATATATTTCTATTCTGCATACAAATTATTAACTGCACAAGGCATAAATTTGATAATAATAAATAAATAAGTAATATCTCACAAACACATACAAAGATATACAACACATCCATTCAGTCTAACACTATGTGTATACAAACTAATCATCATTGCATAATGATAATAATATTCAATTTCATAAACTATCTAAATTCTCATACACACTGACATTCACAACTCTTCTTTATTAACTTTTATATAAGTCATATAAAAAAACTGTTATATTCAGGGTATATTCATTTATTAAGCTTGAGATAACAAATACGAGAACTCCAAATAATAACAAAAGAGTATAAACTACATCTTTTATCATATCTTTCTTACCTAACTTCATTTCTTGAATACATACTATCACAAACATATTTATGTTATCATAAATAATATTGATCATAATAATAATATAATATAGTACGTAAATTATAATGTTAATAATAACTTAAAATATACATATACACTGTTTGTTTTATCATTTTTTAGATTAAAGTTCTTTTCATCTTATAATGAAAATTATCTCTTTTATTGAAGACCTTTTTTTTTCTTCTTTTGAAAATACAGCAACATAGTCTGTCACTTAGGCAGGCATAAGATATATATACAAAGATTTATAATAGAAATTCTTTTAGAAAATGTTTGCAATATAAAATTTAACGTTGTAATTCAAACTTAAATCGAAAACTTTGCGTGCGAAAATATATTTGTAAAATAATATAGGCGCTATTGCATCTGACCGCAAAGCTACTTTTATTTAAAAACAGAATAAAACTATATTACTCTGCAAGCGCTTTCAAGAGACGAGCTCGCATCTTCATAGCTCTGAGTAAAGTAATTATATGCAAATTATGTAAAGTTCATAGGTTAATTACTCCTTTTCTTTGAGATCGCAAAGCATGTAGCTTTGCGGTTGATGGCGTTGCAATCCATCGCAATGAAGCAGGCCTCCTTAACTTTTCTTTTTACGTCGTGCCTTTCTTTGCAGACCAGTTTGACATCTTGTGGTTCACACTGGGGTCCTGTTAATTTCTGATGAAGTGCAAAAATGGAATAACGTGATGGATCTGACTGAGATTTGATTTTCTATTTGCTGCCTTGGTTTCCCCATGATATGAGGCTCTATAATTTGCATGACTGCATGCAATATTAAAAACGGCTTGAGGTGTTTGAGCCAGTGTTAGTTTATCTTTGGTGTTGTTCAGTAATCTGTTAGATCTGGGGGGGGGGGTACGAAAAGTTAGTTGAAACTGTCTGTTAAAAATGTATAAGGTTTATTATGTAAATTAGGAATGTATGTCAGCAGCAGCCTGTGTGTATCCACATTGGGTGTATTGTTAGTTACTTTACTGTTGAAAAGTATGATCTTTCTGTCTATCAGCCCATGTTTGAATTCCATCTTCAGTAAGTCTTCCCTGTATAATATTAGATTTGTCTTCCTGTCTGCTTCTAACACAGCTGTTGGTTCCTGTGCAGAAATGATGTGAACCCAGCTAATTTATGGATGGTGGGTATAGTTGAACTGGGTTGGATATGCCCTACTTCAAATGACTTCACAAACATTTTGTATGTCAAGGGTGTGTGTTCTTGTTGAACCAGCACATCTAGATATTTTACTTGCTTGTTAAGGTCTTCCCATTCCATGTTTAAAGTCAAGAGAAAGCTGTCCTGTAGTTCATTTTTGATTTCATTAATGACATAGTGTTGGCAACTATAAACAGATCATCCACATATCTAGTGTAGATTTTAAAATCTGATAGGTGGACAATATTTTCAATCTAAGCTCAATAGCTTATATAGTCATATGGGTCTGAACTCAGTTCAGTACCCATAGGGATTTTATGCACAAGCCTTTTGGCATCCATTGATTACTCTGGTTGGCACAGGGTGGCACTACTGTATGGAGAGTTTTGCCTTGTTTAATAACAATTATGTGCTAGTATAAGAGGTAGTGATCATGTGATATTTAGTGGTTTAACACCAATCCTGCCTAATAGGATAGTGGTGATTATGGTTGTTAAAGAGCCAAAAACACCAAAATGTATGGGTGCTGAACTGAGTTCAGACCCATATGACTATATAAGCTATTGAGCTTAGATTGAAAATATTATTGTGTTTTCAATTTCATTCTCATAGTTTTGTAGTTAAGTAGAGTTAAAAGATGGCTGCTGGAGGGTTGCCTTAGATCCTAAGATCTGGGTGCAGTGCTCTCAGATCCAAGGCACCTCACTGACAAAGGCCACAAGCCAGAAACTAGTCTGGGGATATTGGATAAGTAGGCACTAGATATGGATTTTATGCACAAGCCTTCTGGCATCCATTGATTACTCAGGGTGGCAGTACTGTATGGAGAGTTTTGCCTTGTTTAATAACAATTATGTGCTAGTATAAGAGATAATGATCATGTGATATTTAATTATACTTGTATTCTAATATTATAATTCATATAGATAAACATATAGTAATGGAGTAAGGCTGTTAGAAAAAAATATACTAACTTGATTAAACTCATGATCTAGTCAAGCTATTATGAGTCATTTTTATGTTTTGTTTCATTGTTTGCAGCTATGTGTTTCAGATAAAATGTAATGATAAAAATAATGCAAGAAATATAATTGTGTATATAAGAAGTGTTAGACAATAAAATAACTTTAGTGTGATTTTATGTAAAAAGAATTAAAATAAAAATATTTAGTAGTTGATCTTTAATAAAGTTTAAATCTGGAATTTTTAAAAATGTAATAATTTCTAGTCTAAAAAAGTTTATTTAAGATGATTTGCTTATAATGATTCAAGTATCAATGATGGTACAGGTCACTGGGTGGTGCTATTCCTACTTTTTTTAAAAAATTGTTATTAGAATTATAGTAAGACTAATTGAAATAAAATTAAAAAATTATGTATTTTTCCAGTTTATAATTATCATTTATTCTACTTTAAAGTATTTTTTAGTTATTACTTTATTATGTTACAAAAAAATCTTATTTCAATATTTTTTACATCATTTTTTTTTAATTAATAGCATTAAAAAGTATAATTTTATTTTTAATCCATTGATAACATTATCTTTAATCAATAGTATTTATTAATCAATAAATATTGTATATTAATTTGTGTATCAATGTTTTTATATTATTTTAAAATTTTGATTTTTTTAGAGCAATGTCAAACAATAATAGCTGGTAGTTGCCTTGATCTTCGGAAATATAATTTTACAAGGTTTCCAAATGCATTTGGACATCAAACACAATATGACGCAAAGCGCCATCTGTATAAATATGAAAATTTAGTTAGTAGCTTATGTTACAAACATTTTTTACTTTTTGCTTGTGTTATTTATTTTCCTAAATGCAACCCTCAGGGAGAACTAGTATATCCATGTAAAAGCCTTTGTAAAGGTGAGTATAATATAATATGAAACAAAATTGTAAACATATATATAAAATATACTTGTATTTAAAATATTATATATATATAAGATAATGAAAACAACTTTCTTTTGCATTGGCTGTTAATATTATTATACTGCACCTGTTGACAGAAAGTCTGAAACTGCAATATTACTATTTATACTTACTATCACTGACATTATAGGCTGCATATTTAATAACTTTTTTTTTCTTCTCATGTGTCATAGTATCATCTGGGAAGTGAACTCACTAACCCAGGACAACTACTTGTAAAGCAGCCGTCGCTGACCTCTCAACCACCAATGCTTGACAAGTGACATTTTTGTGAATGAAATTTAAAAGAATACCAGATTTAAATATTGATTCATTTTAACATAGCCAAATACATATGCAAAATAAGGTAGTGTCATTTGTTTTCTTTTAAATACTCTTATGAATATAAATCAAGCATGAAATAATAATAAATACATACTTTCAAATTATATGCAAAATAATGAAAATGTCTTCTTTTACTGTGCCCATCTTTGTAAGAAAACCTGCAAGATAAGTATGGAAAAAGATTTCAATTGTGATTTTCTCATAAGCTTGTTATGAAAAAAAAAAGATTCTACTTGTTGCATATTTATTGGCTGTATTAAATTAACATTGATTTAAATGGCCGAGTAGTTAGCACAGCTGCCTTACAAGCAGTTGTCCCGGGGTTCGCTTCCCGGCCGACGCTGTGACCCATTAAAAAAAATAACATCACTTGCTAGATAGTTAATCTCTCTAAAATCTGAGATAGCCAACATAAATGATTATTTTATGTTAAAGAATATAATATTGACTAAACATTAAAAAAGAAGTTGTTTCTATTATTTTACATGTAATTTGAAAAAAATGTCTCTTAATATTATATGTACATAATAGAAAGTTAATCAATATTTATTGACTATGAAAATGTTAATGTGAATGTATTTTTATTTTTACAAACAGTAGAAGTTGTTTCTTTCATTTACATACACTTTGACACTGTGATCATTTCAATATTTTCTAAATATTTACGAACAAACATATATAAATGAAGTAACTACATTTTCTAAAACCATGCGTAACAACATTTAAACATTAGTAAATATAAAAAAATAGACTGAATTATCTATTCTGAAAGATATGATGGTTTTAAGAAATTATTTATTGATAATTTTGAATATATATACAAATATAAAAACTGTGTCAAGAGCAAAACTTTATTAATAATAAATTTAATGTTTAGTATTTTTTTAACAAAAAATTCTTAAAAAAAGAAAGGGGGGTGGGACGAGGTAGGGGAATGAGACCCAGTTTAAAAGCTAAAAAAATAGCATATTATTTGCATAGTGCATTAATTAGTTAGAGCAAGCCACTTTTTGTAAAGGGGAATGCAAGATTCTTTTCTAATGATGGCATAATTGTTTTTGAAAATGTGCCAGGTCTTCTTGACCTTTCACTTGGGATCATTGCATTCCTAGCAAACAACCGTGAAACACATGGGCTTGAATCTGTGGCCAGAATTACCGAAATGCTTAAAAAGAAACAGATTTAGGATTAAAATTTGTTTTTCCCTGGATAAACATGTATTTAAGCTGAGCACTACAGTATATTTAATAAAGCTTTGCTCTTAATACAGTTTTTGTCTTTATATATATATAAAAAACAAAATCAAGTTAAAAACTTGTTAACGCTTGTATTTCTGTCAACAGATGGCGTTCTACCAAAAACACCATCAAGCGTATTTTGTTTACATAAACGTCAGAGAATGCATTCACTAACTCTAACTTTAATTCCACTTTCAGATCATGATTTCAAGCTATTTGCTATCGTCAATGAAGGACAGGAATAAGAACTAGATCTAAACACAAACTCTGAGCATTTATGAAACAGTTTCTATTCAGCTTGCAAGCATGAATTTTTTAGACACGTTAATGTCTTCGAACTCAGCACAGCAAGCCAGATAGCTACATGGGTCTGATATCAGTTCAGCATCACCACAGAGTAGAAGCCTCTGCAATATATATCATTGCAAGGTCTTGCAATGATATATATTGCAGAGGCTTCTACTGCAGAGGCTTCCACTATGTGGTGATGCTTAACTGATATCAGACCCATGTAGCTATCTGGCTTGCTGTGCTGTGTTAGAAGACATTAACGTGTCTAAAAAATTCACGCTTGCAAGCTGAATAGAAACTGTTTCATAAACGCTCAGAGTTTGTGTTTAGATCTAGTTCTTATTCCTGTCTTTCACTGACGATAGCAAATAGCTTGAAATCATGATCTGAAAGTGGAATTAAAGTTAGAGATAGTGAATGCATTCTCTGTTTATTTAAACAAAATACGCTTGACGGTGTTTTTGGTAGAACGCCATCTGTTGACATAAATACAAGCGTTAACAAGTTTTTAACTTGATTTTGTTTTTCATAAATGTACCTTTGAGGTCTTTCTTGCAATGATATATATTGCAGAGGCTTCTACTATGTGGTGATGCTGAACTGATATCAGACCCATATAGCTATCTGGCTTGCTGTGCTGAGTTCGAAGACATTAACGTGTCTAAAAAATTCACACTTGCAGGCTGAATAGAAACTGTTTCATAAATGCTCAGAGTTTGTGTTTAGATCTAGTTCTTATTCCTGTCTTTCACTGACGATAGCAAATAGCTTGAAATCATGATCTGAAAGTGGAATTAAAGTTAGAGATAGTGAATGCATTCTCTGACGTTTATGTAAACAAAATACGCTTGATGGTGTTTTTGGTTGAACGCCATCTGTTGACATAAATACAAGCGTTAACAAGTTTTTAACTTGATTTTGTTTTTCATAAATGTACCTTAGGTCTTTCTTGCAATGATATATATTGCAGAGGCTTCTACTATGTGGTGATGCTGAACTGATATCAGAACCATGTAGCTATCTGGCTTGCTGTGCTGAGTTCGAAGACATTAACATGTCTAAAAAATTCACGCTTGCAAGCTGAATAGAAACTGTTTCATAAATGCTCAGAGTTTGTGTTTAGATCTAGTTCTTATTCCTGTCTTTCACTGACGATAGCAAATAGCTTGAAATCATGATCTGAAAGTGGAATTAAAGTTAGAGATAGTGAATGCATTCTCTGATGTTTATGTAAACAAAATACGCTTGACGGTGTTTTTGGTAGAACGCCATCTGTTGACATAAATACAAGCGTTAACAAGTTTTTAACTTGATTTTGTTTTTCATAAATGTACCTTTGAGGTCTTTCTTGCAATGATATATATTGCAGAGGCTTCTACTATGTGGTGATGCTGAACTGATATCAGACCCATGTAGCTATCTGGCTTGCTGTGCTGAGTTCGAAGACATTAACGTGTCTAAAAAATTCACGCTTGCAAGCTGAATAGAAACTGTTTCATAAACGCTCAGAGTTTGTGTTTAGATCTAGTTCTTATTCCTGTCTTTCACTGATGATAGCAAATAGCTTGAAATCATGATCTGAAAGTGGAATTAAAGTTAGAGATAGTGAATGCATTCTCTGACGTTTATGTAAACAAAATACGCTTGACGGTGTTTTTGGTAGAACGCCATCTGTTGACATATATATATATATCATATTTGCTGAGATAAAGGGTTCATAAATTTTATTCATGATAATTTTGAAATAGAAAGTAAAATTAGTATGTAATCCTGAATTTAAGTACAGCACAAATCATTCCAAAATTAAATATTTATAGTATAAAGACAATGTCTTATTTTTAACAATCTTATAATATTAATGAAAAATCAGCTATGTTTATATAAATTTTAAATATGCATAGCTTAATATATATTAAATATAAAAGAAAGTATCTACATCTCCAGAGATCATACATGTATACAAATATAAAAGATATTAAAAGGAAGTATTTACATCTCCAGATACTATGCATCTAAAGAAATATAAAATACCCTGTGCAAATGTTGATTCTCATTGCAGGCTCTGTCCTAGAGGCACCGAGACTCAATTTCATTTATTTTTTTGAATACTGATCTTTTGAAAACATGCCCTTATCAATGGCAAGTCTATTCCAAACTCCCAATTGCAATATACAAACCCTATTTAAATTGTTTTCAAAGGAAATATTATCTGAAAATAGGGCTTTGACATTTATTCTATATGCTCTTTGATGCACCAGATGCAATTTTTAATATAATAATGATTCTAGGAAACATCAAAATACTTTTGGGTTTAAATTAGAGTCAATCAGAGCAAGGGATAAAAAGATTTTCACACACAATATTTATCCTGAAATCTGGCCTTAATGCAGCAGCATCTAAAACACTGGCATGCTATCTCCAATTATCAGAAACACTACTAAGAATAACATTTTTTTTTATAAATATGTAATATATATCCTTATAGGTCATTCCAATTACCATTAATTTTAAGCTTATTGCAGGTTCTATTGCTTTCCTAAGTATGTTTTATAATATATATATATATATATATAATACTACGAATTGATGTCTGTCTTTCTTCAAAATAATATACTTAAACTTATAAATAAATATTAGAAAATACTGTAATTAAAATTTGTTAAAAAGAACAAAAAATATAAACAGAGCGTTTTCAACTATCCTTGTAGACTTTGTCAACTAATACATTGAAGATCAACTTTCCCATAATTCCGTGATCTTAATGTTTGCTGCTTGTCTATTGATTAACTCTACAAGGATTAAGACTACAGGGATAGTTAAAAGTGCTCCTAAGTGAAGTTTATATTTTTTGTTCTTTTTAACAAATTTTAATTACTGTATTTTCTAATATATATATAACTTTTGATCAATAAAATTTTTTGAAATATAAATTACATATATTTTTCAACTGTCAATACGTGAATGCTTAAAACTATCATAAGCTTACAGAATAGGAGATCCGTTTTATTCTGTGCATCTATTGGCATGTGAATGTTGTTTATGTATGGCTTCTAGAGAAATAATTATTTCTATTTAAATTTCATATACATTGTTATGCACATTTAATATTTCATTAATATTATAAGGATGTTGAAGAAAAGATGTCATATTTATTCTTTAAATATTCAATTGTAGTTTTAGAATGACTTACCAGCCATATTTAAATTAGTTAATAGATAAATTTCGCTTTCTATTTCCAACAATATCAATAAATGAAGGCTTAAAATCTTCATAAGCTTAAAGAATAGGTAGTAATTCTTTGTATTTATTAATGTATGAGTTTTGTTCATACATGGCTTTTGGAGATGTAATTACTTCCATTTAAATTTTATATATATTAAATTATGTATATTTAATATATTTACACACAACATTCAAGATTAAAACTCATAGCACTGTATAATAAATATTTTTAAAATACTCTCTAATCGTTGTTATGAGTTTTAATCTCTCTAATATCATGTGAACACATTAAGTGTAAAAAAATTCAGAATAGTTTGCAACTGTATAATTTTATCTTCATTATAACTGTATAATTTTATGGAAGGTATTTAATAATCATTATTATATTAAAAATTGAAATATTGCTATATGGATGAAACTCATAAGAAATAAAGATTGGTATTTTTTATTATAGTCTCTGTTTGTCACATCGTCATCCAATGATTTTATTTTATTGGGCTATCTTAAAGATTCTATCTTTATTTGTTTTTACTACATAGTCAAGTTAATCAAAATATAGACATCAATTTCAAGTTATAAAAAGAACTAATCTCGTGGCGCTTGGTTATCATAATAAAATAAGTAAAAATGTTCATTTTAATTTACATTTGTACAGTTTTTATGGATTCTATGCGCAATATAACATTTAAAATATTTCTAAAAAATTGTTTAATTTTTATTTATAAACTTTATATTCCTATAAATCTAGCTGATGGATAAGCATTGATAGGAGAAAAAGCGTTATTTGCAAGTTTGGTAAATTGACTAGAAAAATCTCACTTGAGAGTTATTATTATGGTATATAGATTTGAAGTTTATTATTCTCTCTCTCTATATATATATATAATATATATATATATATATTGAAACAAGAACGATGTTTCACATGTATATTTATTCTAAGAACTAGTTACCCTTCCACCTTAAAAAACAGCAGATGTATAAAAAAGTTTAGTTTATGACGTTACAAGAAAATTATTATTTTCTATAATTGAGAAAAGAAAATAATAAAGAAAATCATTATTGATTTTATAGTTTTGGATTACGATATAATTTAAATATATCACATATTTATTTAAAGCTGGCATGTAATAAATTGATTACATTTTTAATTTTTGGATGTTTTCGAATAAAGTGTAATAATCACTTGAGGCAAAGTTAGTAAATTGAAAAACATGGCTTAATTCTTATGATTTCTTATCTATCCCTCTAAAAAAGTAGATTATCCAATTGTTAAGAAGCAAAAAAGCACTCGGGCTTAAATGAGAGCAGTATGCAAATTAAGTACAGTGGGAAAGGCTGTTTAATCAGTCCAAGAATCAGATATAAATAGTCAAGTTGCAAGTTCAGAGGCAGATTAGATTTGATTTTAAAACAAGAGACTTTGAAAGAGTTTTAAAAAGTTTTTTCAGAGAGATTTTAAGGAGATCAAATAGTTATATTTGTTCCAAAGAGATATTTTTCAAGTAGCTGTCAAAGAAGAATTTTGAAAAAAAAAAAAAGATTTCAATTTTAAAAGGATATTAAAGAACCTCTGTTAATGATGGAAAAAGAAAGCTTTATTAAGGAAATTATAATGATGGAAAAATAAACCAACAGCTTCATCTCTTCATTCTAAGCCATGATTTTTCTAGATTTGCCTGGATAGACATCATAGAAAGGAAATAATGCCATTCAGCTGAAATGTGATGACCCCTTTTTGAAGCGACAACTGGATAAATGAAGGTAATGATTTTATAAAAATATTCGATATATGTTTTTTTAAAAGACAAGACAAAACGTATTTCTTAAACTAAAATTATGTGTTTTTAAAAGATAAACAAAACGTATTTCTTAAACTAAAATTATATGTGTTTTTAAAAGATAAACAAAACGTATTTCTTAAACTAAAATTATATATGTTTTAAAAGACAAACAAAACGTCTTTATTATAAATATATATATAAAAAGAATATATTAATAAATGTAGCTGCATGAAAATACGTTTGTTACTGGAAAATTATGAATGAAACTAAAATTATGAAAATCATTTATTCTTGATAAAGTATAAATGAAAATACTTAATGCTCATCTGAATGTTAATTTTGTGAGAGTAATTTAAACCACATTACTGGATTTGATAAATGTAATGAAATACTATATGGACTCTAAATGCTTATCTGCATATTGATATAAAATTACAAATGCTTAATACTTACCTGAATATTAATTTTGTGGGAGTAATTTAAACCACATTACTGGATTTGATAAATTAATGAAATACTATATGGACTCTAAATGCTTATCTGCATATTGATATAAAATTACAAATGCTTAATACTTACCTGAATATTAATTTTGTGGGAGTAATTTAAACCACATTACTGTTTTGATAAATAAAAATAAAAATAATGAAAGACCATATGGATTATAAATGCTTACCTGCATATGGTATTATGTGAAAAAAGTAATAAAACTTATGCACATAGATGCACATTTACACTGACTGGACTTTTAATAGTCAACAAACCAAGAATTGTTCACATTACCTGTTTGATAAATAGAATAAAATAATGTACTATAAAATTTACAAATGCTTACATAAATCTCGATTGTATACAAATAAAATAATGAAACTTATGAGCACCAATGTACATTGATACTTGACTGAATTATAGAAACCTTACAGATCTGGAATAGCTCATCTTACCTATTTACCTATCTAAAAAAAAGATGTACAGATGTGGAATAAAGAGTGGAAAAATATTCATGCAGAATTGGTAGATGTCTACTAGATAAAAGACCCTTTGAATCCTTACCTAAGATACATCAAAATGAGCCTTCATTTGAAATGAAGGATGAACTTTATTAAAATGAATTGCAAATGAACTATTGATCAACAAACTGCTTCTAACCTTTTCATAAATGAAATGAAAATGAGTCATCACATGGATAGGAATGAACTTTATTAGAACTTGCAAATTAATTGTTATTAAATAAAATTATTGTTACTAAAAATTAAATTTAGTTATCCAGTTGTCCAATTCTATTTTGTTTTTATTGCATCACTCATCATTCATTGCACTTGTTCATGAGAATCTCATGCTTCCTGAGCTATGTCTGGCATAACTAGACTTAGGTAAGTCAGGTTGTAGTGAGATGGAACTCTAGTGGCGCCATTTGGAAAACCAAACATATAAATGTCTAGAATCTTCCAGCCTCTATGGTACTACATCCTCTGATAAGCAGGAAATATTGTTGTAGGGGGGGGTTAACATCTGCATTGGGTAATGCCAATTGATAGTTCCTTCCTGCAACATGCACATCAGGAAATTGTTACAACTGAAGTAATAAAAGGGTTGTGTGGTGGTCCGGTTACAATATATATATATATATATGTGTGTGTGTGTGTGTGCATACACTTATATATGATCAACCAAATATTTTAGCTTAGATGGGCATTAAGCAATCATTTATTAATATTGTTGCAAAAAGTCCATGATATTTATATATTATTCTAATTTTAAATACAGCATAAGTATTTCTAATGTAAAGAGGATTATTTATTGATAGCACACAGGAGAATAGTTTATTTCAATTTCTTATATATATATATAATTTCTAAATTATCTGTCATTATTAATAACAATATATATATATATATATATAAAATCAAAACTACCCCAAACCTTAGGTTGTGTTTTAATATTATTTTTATTCTGGTCTGGTTTAATTTTAGATTTGGGGTAGTTTTGATTTTATATTGACTAGTTTAGCTTTATGCTTGTAATGTTTATATATATATATATATATATATATATATATATAATTTCTAAATTATCTGTCATTATTAATAACAATTTGAAAATACTATAAAAGAGATTATATATGTTAAATAAAATTTAGTAGACCAAGTATATCTTTCAACATGTGTACAGTGTGCGCGTGCCATTCTATTAAAAATCTATGAAATCTATTTTTTGCTAATTTGAATACTATTAGATCTTTGGTTCATTATATATTCATTTTTTGTGATAAACCACATGTCCAACCGCAGTGAATGTATGTTTCTTTTTCAAACTAAATTTATCATTTTCTCAAATAGTTACCTAAATTAAAGAAGGAATTGTGTTAAAAAGAAAAGATTTAATAAAATAAAATATAGAAAGTTAAAATTATATTTGCAACTATTTTTAAAATATATGTTGGAAGAATTCGATAAGATAAATTTTCTTAATTAAATAGAATCCATTAAGAAAAGGAATTTTTTTAGTAAACCATTTTTCTGAATTAATAAAAAAAATAGATAACAAGAAAATTTGAAACAACGGCATGATTCTCTACTAATTAGCAGATTAAAAACATAATGGAAAAAGGGTATAAATAAAGAACTTTTCTTTTGTTCTTAGTCTTTTGCTTGCGGGTAACCTGTGCTGAAGGTCAGAGAGAAATATTAAGAATATTGGTCGGAAGAAATTTTTGCTGAAAGCTTAAGCAATATAGCGAACTCTTGCTTACTGTACTTACTTCAAGCTGCATTATATTCTTTCAGCATATAAATAAAAATCCAGAAATGTGTTGCTCTGCAAAAATGCGGGGGTAACCTCTTCCTGAGGCTGGAGTCGTAATCATGTAAGCCAGCCAGGAAACTAAAGTGTCTGCCCTGTATCCATGAATATCTGCCCTCAAACATGGAAAAACAAAGTTGAAGAATGGAGAATATCTGCTGGAAACATATATGAACTCATCTTGACCCATCCAATCTAGTTTCCGGTAACGTTACCATAAATTAACAAACAAATCTCTTTGTAATTTACAAATTCACTCTAGCTAGAATTTTTGTTTATATATATATATATATATGCTTTTTTAATCTATGTGTTCGTATCTTGTCAAATTATATTTCATTAATTGCTTTCTTTTCTTTTTTTTATATCGTTATGTGTGGGGTTATTATATATAATGGCGGTGGTAGCTAAAATTAATTTAAATGAACAATACTTCATTTAACTTTCTGCCATTATACTCCAGTAATTAAGTTATTTATTTTATGTAGAAATTTTGGAAATAAAGAGAAGAAAATCATAGAAAGTGCAAAACCCTATTTTTTAAAATCAAGATATAATTGCTAAATATTCTATTATAAAACTTTCAAGATTTTAATTTGATTTTTTGTATGTACTATATATATATATATATATATATATATATCAGAAAGATCCTTATCAAGTGCCATTATATTTTAGTCAATGAAGGGTTACAAATTTAAAGTTATATTTTAAAGAGCGGCGTTCACATTTATATTTTAGTAATAAGAGAGAATACATTTTGACAATATACATATGTATTAAAAAATTATTAAATAGCATTGGTTCAGTGGTGGGTCGATAAAATTTCAACTAAATAAATAAAATATCTGCCCAATTGTTTTTTTTTTAGTAATTCAAATTCTATAAAGGTGAATTTACTATTTTTCTGTGGTTTTTCAGTTATAGTTGAGCTTTTCTAATAAATATATTTTGCAGAGGGTTTCTTTTTTAAATTTAAAGGTCATTGACCATATTTATATGGCATCGTGCCTCGGGTGATCTACTGGGCTGCTCAGCATATATTACAGTGCTTCTTTTGCCAAGTTTCCTTAGGATAACATACCTACATTCGGATCTTCTGAAAATAAATAAATTGTTCTGGATCTTATGTTGATCTCAGTCCCTTCCCTGTATGTAACTGGATATAAGCAACAAAAACTCCGATCCTGAATCCGAGTCACGCGTTTAGCAAATGGGTTCCATTTTCTCTCTAACCTAGTTTAGAGACGGAGAGCTATCCGATCTTGTGTTAACCTCTTGGTAACCTATGTCTCGAGCCTCACAGCCCACTATATGCTATCACCTTTGTGCATGGTTTAGTATATTTATATGTATTAGGAAATCTTTCTCAAAATCTCATCCAAATGTTTCAATTATGGCTGGAAATTCCTGCTGGGGGTTACTTGCTCATCTTCTTTAATCATCAGCATGGCTATGATTTAAACTGGTCCAAAGTGTTTAGTTGAGTTTGACCACCTATTTAATTCCATGTTCCCCATCTATAGAGTAAATGAATCATCTTTTTTACTCTTGATTTTTTTTATGTAACACTTCCATTGGCTGGAATATTTTAAAGAAGAAATTATATTGTAAATATTTGTCTTCATCTCTCTGTCTCTTGATTTCTTTTAAGTAACACTTCCATTGGCTGGAATATTTTAAAGAAGAAATTATAATGTAAAATTTTGCCTGTTCTTATCATTACGATCAATGGATCTTTCATATGTGTCTATCCGGTTGCAGGGAAAATACCCTGTGACACTATTAATAAAGCATTGTATGAATTCTTTTAATGTAAATAATAAAAGTTTCTGTTATTTTTTATTCACTATAAACAAAACCACTTAGTATTGTTTTCTTTTGTGACATACGTATGTACATCTGATCATTATATATGAAAAAATTCCTATTCGTGGTCTCTTCTCTCCCTGACCACCGGGCACACATTAAGATTATATTCTAGTGAGCTTTGGGGAGTAAGTTGCTTAGTAGCAATCTAGAAAAGTAGGTGAGGTTCGAACCCCCTCTATCTGCATCACTAGGTTAGGTTAAAGCAGCTCTACTTTTCTTACCATTACAGTTTTTTTGTATAATCTGGCTTCCCAAGTGTGGCCTTACTGTTTAGAGATAGACCCTGAGATATGATAATGGGAATTTCATGATCAGAATAAATTTTTTTGTGTGTGCATGTTTTTTTTTTGAAAATAAATATAGTTAATGACAGAAGTTTATATATTTTTCTTTTGCACTTTCTGTGTTTGCTATCAGTAGTACAGTTTACAAGATGTAAAATCAATCAGTTCAGTTGAAAATTAAAACCAAATCAGATATTAATGTATTTTTCTTTCTTTTGCTAGGAAAGGAGACAGAGTGATCAAACAAGGAGCCGAGAAAAGATGGGCTCAAGAATAATTTTTACCCCCCCCCAGGCAGTAATAATCATATTTTATTGATGTGTAGATCAAATACACATAGTTATAGTCACATATATAACCCACAGAACAGGGTAGTAAATAAGTAAATAAACACGGATAGGGCAAGAACTTTGCATAGGATAAGAGATAGATAGAAAGCTGGCAGGTTAAAAAAGGACAATAGTTGCAGGAATGGTTGGGAGAGTGAAGCAAATTTTTGAAAAGTAAAAGTAGAAAAATAAGACAAATTTTAAGAATAGTATTAGTACAAAGATTAAAAACAACAGCAAACCAAATATTTTTTTTTCTTATATATTTTTTTTAGCTATTAGTATTTCTCTAGAAAATATGTATAGTCCAGAAGGAGACATAAATTCACCAGAACCACAATGGGTATGGAAATTGATGGAAACTATGTTACAAAAAGTAGAATAATGTAAAGAAGAATGTAGACAATATAGAGCAGAAATCAACAGGATGAAAGAAGAGAGAAACAATGAAGCAAAAACGACACAAGAGAATCATCCAAAAAATGAGAATCTCCAACGTGAAAATAAAGAAAGTGTAAAGGTCATGGAAAGAACAGACAACCCAATAGTGGCAAGATTTATCCACATTAAAACTTTTCGGGTGACATAGGAGAAAACCCTATGGCACACTTGCAAAGTTTACAAGAGCTGTTCATGTTCCAGAAACTCAGAGAAGCAGAAAAGTTATCAGTTGCAGTTAATCATTTACATGGATCTACCCGAAATTGGTGGGACTGTATAAGTAACAAAGCAGTAACAGTTGCAGATTACCACATTGCCTTACTTAAAAGTTTTTGGAGTGAAGAAAGGCAAGATGGAATAATGCACCATATATCTCAAGAAAAGTATTGCACTTCAAAAGGAGAAACTCACACCCAGTTTTTTTTGTGGCAAGTGTTTTTATTAAAATCAATGACTGCTTTCCACTTATCAGAGGGGCAGATTATTCAGACAATAATGTACAATATGCCTCTCCACATATAGCAATTGATACTGGGCTGCCGCAACTGTGGAATTGATGAGATGGTAGACTTACTAATTGCTATTGATTTTAGCAACCATAATAAAGAGCATGCAGACAAAGGAAAAAAAATTGACACACCCAAAATACAAATGGCGGCTGTCAGGAACTGCTATGATGATGATCAAAACACACAGCTATTCCAGAAAAATATGGGTCCTATAATTTATATATCCCAGATAGAACTCCAGGATGAACCAGATGAAATTATTGAGGGAAATGAAAGAGTGGCATCAGCATTCATATGTGAACTGGAAGATGATCACAGACCACCACTTTCAGGGTGCCCCATTATTAAAGCACTGTTAGAAGATGTCCCAATTACAGCTTTAATAGATTCTGGCAGTCAAGTGTCACTGGTGTCAAAAGAATGGTGGGATGCAACAGTAAAAACTGATATACAACCGATCTCACCAAGAAAATCTTATGCTATATTGGCCAACAGAGAAAAAGCCAACATAGGAACACATCGTTTGGGACTGGATATTAAGATAGGAGCAACAAATGTAAAACATATATTTCAGACAATACCAGGCTTGATTTATGATGTACTGTTAGGGTCAGACTTTTTAGAAAGACATGACTCAGAAATAAACTATAGTGAAAATAAGTTTATATTTTACAACAACAAGTTAGATTTTCACAAATGTAAAACCGAAGAGACAACCAATATAAGTTGCACACAAGAACAAACTAATCTTGAACAAACAGAAAATGAAACAAAAGGCCAGATGGAATTAGAGTTAGAAGGACAGAGCACACCCCACCTTGCCTTCAAGCATTTTACTCATCAATTTAATGATCACGAGATATTTCCAAAATGCACCATGGCAGGTCAGGCAAAACAAACTACTTTATCAAGTGGCAGCACAGTTCTAGGTTTGAAACCACATTTACCCATACCAAAATCACGGACCAAGTCATCTACCCATCAACCAGTTTCATCATCAGAACACATAAGAGGGAAACAGCTAAAAGACAGAGCACCATTAATAAGGAATTTATACTTGACTTCTAGCAAAAGAATGGATAGAGGACAAAGTAATAAAGTGGACACAGCTCAGAGAGCTAATAACAAGGCCCAGAGGAGAAGGTCCATTGAAAAAAAAATTGTTTAAATAGAGTGCTCCATTCAAATGTAATTTTTTTTTACAAGATCCCCAAGGTACAACCACGACACATCATATGGACAATGAAATCATATTATAGGCTCTCAGTTTTTTTTTTGTGTGTATGTTTTGTAAATATTGACATTGTTATAATATATTAATTAATATTATTATATACTTCTCTTTTAATATATATATATATATATATATATATATATATATATATATATATATATATATATATATATATATATATATAATGCACATATCAGCATTATGATATACTTTCAGTTTTTTTTATTAATATAATCTATTTATCAGTATTATTACATACTTTCAGTTTGTTTTTATAAACTGCACATATCAGTATTATTTCATGTAAATACACTAATATTCTGTATAATAGGAGTGCTCTTTCCGGATCACTCTGCTTCTCTCTGCAAAACTGTACCTTTAGTCATTTTTTTTACTTGTTTTTTTTTTTTTTTTGATGGGTTCTAGGAATATGAAGCTGTGCATATATATATATATAGCATATATATATATATATATATATATATGCTGGATTCACCATTCACTGTGGACTAACTAAGACCCTAAGTTCAACAGCAGTGAATGTATGTTTCTTTTTCAAACTAAATTTATAAATTAAAGAAGGAATTGTGTTAAAGAGAAAAGATTTAATAAAATAAAATATAGAAATTTAAAATTATATTTGCAACTATTTTTAAAATATATGTTGGAAGAATTCAATAAAATAAATTTTCTTAATTAAATAGAATCAATTAAGAAAAGGAATTTAATTAGTAAAACATTTTTCTGAATTAGATAAAAAAATAGATAACAGGAAAATTTGAAACAACGGCCATGATTCGCTACTAATTAGCAGATTAAAAACATAATGGAAAAAGGGTATAAATAAAAAACTTTTCTTTTGTTCTTGGTCTTATGCTTGCGGGTAACCTGTGCTAAAGGGCAGAGAGAAATATTAAGAATTTTGGTTGGAATAAATTTTTGCTGAAAGATTAGACAATATAGCGAACTCTTGCTTGCTGTACTTACTTCAAGCTGCACTCTATTCTTTCAGCATATAAATAAAAATCCAGAAATGCGTTGCTCTGCAAAATTGCGGGGGTAACCTCTTTGCCTATGCTCTCCTGAGCCATACCTGAGGCTGGAGTCGTAATCATGTAGGCCATCCAGAGAACTAAAGTGTCTACCCTGTATCCATGAATATCTGCCCTCAACCATGGAAAAACAAAGTTGAAGAACTGAGAAGACCTGCTGGAAACATATATAACCTCATCTTGACCCACCCCATCTAGTTATGGGTAACATTACCAAAATTAACAAACAAATCTCTTTGTAATTTAAAAATTCACTCTAGCTAGAAT
>JAQFVV010014866.1:0-25328 GCA_028023455.1 Epiperipatus broadwayi | reverse complement strand
GGAGAGACCTTCATTCTGCAGTGGATTGATAATAGTTGAATATATATATATATATATATATATATATATATATATATATATATATATATATATATATATATATATATATATATATATATATATATATTCTACCCCAAATCCAAAATTCAACCAGACCAGCATAAAAATAATATTAAATCACTACCAAAGTTTTCACTGCTACAAGCAGACTTCTCAAGTGTAAAGAACTACAAAAACTACACAATATATATATAATATTAAACATTACTCACAAATGCATTAACTTCCCATCCACCCTTAATATTAAAAGAACTCTTAAATTAATTAATTGCTTCAGAATAGTAAATTTTCAATAATAAAGATTCTTTAATTCTTCTTTTGATTTCATTTCTCTCAAAGAAGACAACCTTACCTTTATCAAAATCAATAGTGTGGCCTGTATCTTTTTCATGGATGTACAAAGCAATGTTTTAATATTATTTTTGCGTGGGTCTGGTTGAATTTTGGATTTGGGGTAGTTTTGATCATATATTGACTAGTTTAGCTTTATGCTTGTAATGTTTATATATATATATATATATATATATATATATATATATATATATATATATATATATATATATATATATATATATATATATATATATATATATATATATATATATATATATAGTAGCTATACTGAACTGACCTTAATGTATTTAGAAAGGATTGGCACTTTGATGTTCAAGCTCTTTATAACTATCCACTCTATATTCTACAATCGATACATATGAACAGATATATGTGAAAAAGATAAATGATCCCAAATATATGTATTTTATGCTAAACTACAGATTATCAATTCCCATCATTTCATATTAAGATAACAAATCTTCAAACTTTGATGGATAGGCTTTCATCTTCTCCATGCTCCATCTCTTTAGCTTTCCATATCATTAAAAATTTGATGATATATGTATATATAAAAAAGTAGGATAGATGAATAACTCATTAAACTTTATTAATTAATATAAGTTTGTTAATACTATTATAATTATTATTATTAATCGGCACGTTATAAAATTTATGTTACCGATACAAAATTTATCAGTGCTAACAGATCTGAGATTTAAATGTTTTCAAAGAATTATCTCTGATAATAAATCAACATATAAAAATTACAAATATATAATATACTAAATACTTACAGCTTTTGTAAATTTGGTAATCTTGAAAAAGTACCATTTTTGATTTGCCTTATCTTGTTGTTTTTAAGATAGCTAAAAATAATGTAAACAAATATATTGAAGTATACATATCAGACACAATAATATGTGTACATATAATATCAGACAGGAATACTATACAGTAAAACAAGACTCTTGAATTACACCATTCCATATCATCATTTTTATCATGTTTCAATATATTTACATAGTGAATAGAAATGAGATAATATTCATTAAATAGAGGTAAACTTTAATATTTGATATATATATATATATATATATATATATATATATATATATCCGATCTATTCACTATATATATATATATATATATATAGTGAATAGAAATGAGATAATATTCATTAAATAGAGGTAAACTTTAATATTTGATTTTTCAAAACATTATCTTGATTTAATGGACATTTTATTTTTATTTTTACTCACTATTATAATAATAAACCACAGAACCATTTAATTCAATATATTTATAGCTCGCAAATAAGCTCTTAACAAGCTGTGCATAATATCTCCAACGCCAGACCACTTTCTGCTACTGGCTTTCTCAGTGAGGTACTATGATATTCACACATTAGATTAAGAATACCAGTACAAGCCCAACACTTTATCTAATGGATAACTATTAAGCAGAAAATTGGAAATTTTCAGTCATCTATATGTCTTCAAATCCAGATATCTTATTTGAATAACCAAGTTCAGATACATCATATATTAATAGTTTTAGTAATACAAAACCACCAAAGCCTTAATAGAAAAAAATAAAAATTACACTAAAATCAAGTCATATGTCACATGACCTAATTTAACAAGCTTATATTATAAATGTTCTATATAGAGCTCACAAATAAGCTCTTAGCAAGCCTTGCATAATATCCCCAGACAAGTTTCTGCTACTGGTTACCTCAGTAAGGTGCTAGGGCCTTCAAGCATTAGATCAAAAATACCAATACAAGTCCAGAACTTTACCTAATGGTTAACTATTAAGTAGAAAATAAAAAAAATTAAGACATTTATATGTCTTCAAATCCAGCTATCTAATGTAAATAACCATATAAGATTGAAGCAAGTTCAGATATACCATATATTAAAAGCTTTAGCAATATAAAATCACCAAAGCCTAAATAGCAAAATAAAATTACAAGGAAATCAAGTCATATGTCACATGACCTAATTTAACAAGCTTGTATTACAAATATTATATATAGATCTCACAAATAAGCTCTTAACAAGCTTTTCAGAAAATCACCAACACCAGACTAGTTTCTGCTACTGGCTTCCTCTGTGAGGTGCTTGGATATTCAAGAATTAGATTAAAAATATGAGAACAAGCCCATCACTTATCAAATTGATAACTATTAAATAGAAAATCTGAAAATTTCAGACATCTATATGTCTTTAAATCCAGCATGTTAAGAGCTTATTTGCAAGCTCTCTATATAACATTTGTAATACAAGCTTTTTAAATTAAGTCATGTGACATATGATTTGATTTCATTGTAATTTTATTTTTTGTTATTAAGCCTTTGGTGATTTTATATTGCTAAAGCTATTAATATATGGTGTATCTGAACTTGGTTCAGTTCCAAGTTAGATAGCAGGATTTGAAGACATATAGATGTTTTGAAAATTTCAGATATTCTACTTAATGGTATCTGTTAGATAAAGTGCTGGGCTTGTCTTGGTATTTTTAAACTAATGCTTGAATATCCAAGCACCTCATTTAGGATAAGAAGCCAATAGCAGAAACTGGTCTGGGCTTGGGGATATTCTGTGAAGCTTGTTAAAAGATTATTTGTGAGCTCTACATATAACATTTATAATACAAGCTTGTAAAATTAGGTCATGTGACAAATGACTTGATTTCTTTGTAATATATATATATATATATATAATATACAAATCAATATATATATCAAAATACAGTACAATTTATATAAATTATATTCTTTTAGAAGTTCTTTCGACTATACACTTTGTAGTCTTTATCCACTATATAATGTTGAATAATCAAAACGAGACAACACTCAACAATACCCATAGTTCAATTCAGATTTCCCACAATTCTGTTATCTTAACATTTGATGACTGGCGATTCATTAACATTTGACAATTTCTTGAAATCACCATAGCCTCTTTTATTTTACGTTTATTATGACAATGTTCAATTTGAATAATTTTCATATTTTTATAATCAAATTTAAATTATTCAAATTGAACGTTGTCATAATAAACGTAAAATAAAAGAGGCTATGTTGATTTCAAGAAATCATCAAATGTTAATGAATCGCCAGTCATCAAATGTTAAGATAACAGAATTGTGGGAAATCTGAATTGAGCTATGGGTATTGTTAAGGGTTGTCTCGTTTTGATTATTCAATGTTATATAGTTGATAAAAACTACAAAGTGTATAGTCGAAAGTACTTCTAAAAGAATATAATTTATATAAATTGTACTGTATTTTGATATATATATATATATTGATTTGTATATTACATATATTTTGAAACAAATACAGATATCAAACTTTATATATATATATATATATATATATATATATATATATATATATATATATATATATATATATATATATATTGCAAAGGGTAACTTACAATTAACAAACCATCTATAACTCATTTACACCATCTTCAAACAAACCATCTATTTAACAAATAACTTACTCATTATTAAACACACACACACACACACATATATATATATATATATATATATACGTACAAACATCACGTTAGATAAATTATTATAAATTTTTATTGAAAGATGAATATTTCTTTTTTTTAGAACGTACAACATTAAAAATAAATACACACATATATGTATATTCAATACAAGTAAACACAAATATATATATATATATATATATAACTAACCCATATTGACTTAAACAAAGGTAAATGTTTAAAAGATGCCAACCTAAATGTTAAGTTTGTTGCCATGTTACTAAACTTGAAAACGAAAGACAATTCTCTAAAGATTTATCTTAATATAGATAATATAACAATGAACAATTATATAAAGCTTAAAAAATAAAAGCTATCATTGGATGCTAACACTTGGTCAATAACAACTGAAGAGATTGCATAAAAATATGCACATTCCAATAGTTATACTTTGTAGAAATAAAAATAGAGACTTACATTCGATAAGCTAGAAAATAATTGATTTACTCTACTGAAACAAATAGATTTTATTGATAATTTAAGTGATAAAAATAAATCAAATGGTTTAAGCTGATAAAAAAAACATTAAGAGGTAGAAAATATTAAAATAAGAAAGAACAAGATCTCAAAGTCCCAGAAATAATTGCTCTATTTTCTTATGCTATTCCCCACATAATAGAAATCAATTGTGTACACACACACACACACATATATATATATATATATATATATATATATATTAGAAAGCAGATTATGATGTGGTCTTGCTAGAGGAAATATGCTGTAGGGCGACTAACACTAACTATCATGCCTAAAGAAGTGTTATCACACATATAAGATGTCTACCTGGATGAATAATCCTCAAGAACATCAATCTTCATTGGATTTGCTATGATTTATTGCTAATCTGCTAACTTTGAATAAATATATACCAATTGAATCAATGGACAAATACATCGTTCTAAGTGATCTGTTAACAGTATCAAAAGACTATCAATATAAAGAACAATGCTTGCTTAGCTCAGAAATATACCTTTATTGATGTTTATATTTTCTTTTTATTGTAATATTTTATTTTGTGATTTTTTTTAATTTTCAAGATATGTAAGTAATATTTCACAAATGAGATCAATCATTTAAGTATATAGCTGAAGCATGAAGCTAAATAAAATTGAATGATGCTAAATAAAGTTAAATACACATTTCCCTTGATAAGCTTGTCAATATTCATATGAAAATGGGAGGATGTAAGAGTTTGACCATACTTAACACTGACCATATACTATAGTGACTAAATAAAGTTATCATTGTTTATTAATTAGCCTATTAAACCTAGTTATATATTTTTCTGTGTACATGATTAATTTTTTTGACTGAAAGGTTTTCTTTATTAATTTTATTGAATTATACATGTATAGAGAGGAGGCTTTTTCATTTACTGAAAGGTGATAATTATAATTATGAATCAAAGATAATGAGAGTAGAAATAAGTTAATTAGCAAGCTAGATTCATAATCTTTTAAGTTTTTGTTTTTATATATTTAAAAATTATATTTTGAATTAATTTTGTATATAGAGATAACCAAACTACGTATTTCTATCATGGTTTTTGGGACTAGGATATTAATCTATTGAAGTGATATAAAGCCATCCTTGTCCATATCATTTTTTATTAATATTATTACATAATATTTTGTTATTGAATAAAGGTTACTGAGTTATTAATTTGATCTTTAGTTGATCATAATCACCCAGCATTTATACTAATAAATAAGTAGCTCAAACATCAATATCCATGTACCACTAAATAAACGCATTGATCATTTATATTCACAACATTAAATAAGAAGTTCAGTTAATAATATCTATATAATAAGTTGATTTTGAGAATTTTCAATGAGAATATGTTGACTAACATTTAGTTATATACATGAATAGTAGTAAATGAAGCAAGTAAAAATACCTGAAGAGATCCAATTGTGAATTTTCCCTAATCAGATATTGTGGCATAATGGAGCCTGAAAAGGGAATCTGAAGAGGATGAACTACTTCAAATTACATCTGAATTTAATCAGTTAATGGTGAACTAGCATATTGAAGATAGATGAAATCATGGGCTAAGAATATTCTCATGTCATCATAAGCATCCTACTTGAAGACCCCAGGTCTGAATGTAGAAAAATGATTTACCGTTTCTTATGAAAACCGATGCCCTGTTACATCTGGTGCCAAACCTGGGGCATGAAACATGAACTTTTTAGCGGATATTTATCACCAGAGATTAGAATCTTACCCTCAAACTTCAAATACTTATAACCACATTGGATTTACTTATTTATGTAGACAACTAGAAGGTATTTAACAGCAATCAGAATGGATAAATAAAAATAATTTATTTTTTAGCATACTTATAAAGAGAAATTATATTAAAAATAATGAATGCATATATAATAATAATGAAAACATAATGATCAATAAAGTTTAAGATCTAAGTAAAGGATGAATACATCATGTTTAAAATAGAGGAGTTAAGCATGTTAAAATATAAATATAAATATAGGCAATAAAATACATATTCACTAAAAAATAATAAAAACATAAAATAGCTTGGAGTGTTCAGGAACCCTACGGTATAATACCTTAATAATTAGAAATAAATAAAAGCTTTATAACCATTTGCATTAAAGTAGATTGATGCTACTTCGAAGTGGAAAAATGTTTATGAACAAAGTTATAGAATACACTAAAGAAATACAAGATGACATTAGTAATAAAACAGGGAATGATACTAGTAGTAATAGGGAGGGATCTTCATTGAACCAAATAACTGGGGGTCTGTAATAAAAGTCAATCACTTTCCACAAATACATATAGAAGATCAGGTATTATCATAAATCCAAGAAGCATTCTGTGATAAAACATCCCAGACATTTGAAAATAAAGTAACACAAGACATTGGACAAATGACAATGATGGAGCAAATGCTTCAAATGATTAAAAGTTGACTGAAGGAAAAGATGACCATTATGAACCAAAAGTTAGATATTAACATGGAAAAGATGAACACTATGAAACAAAAACTAGATAGTAACATGAACAATATGAAACACAAGTTGGATAACTTGGAAGAAGAGCTACAAGAAAATATGAATCAACTCTCTACAAAGTTAGCTAATGTTTATAAAGATAATATGGACATTAAACAAACAGTAAATAATTTAAAGAATAAGTTTGACAAAAAAGACTTAAAGTGTAAGCAATGGTTCAATGTGTTCCAACACAACATCATTAAAAAATGGACTTCAAGTGTGATTAAATGCACAAGAACCAAAAAGTTTTCAAGGATAAAATACACAGAGGTCATGAGAATCTGTGGAAAAAAATTCAAGAGGAGATTCAAGAGGCAAAGGGGCAAAGGAAAGAAAGAATCAACTTTCTATTAGATAAAATGCTGAGGTATAATTGTGAGAAAAAACAATAGGTACCCATAACCATCATCTTTAAAAATTGAAATACAAAATACTTTTGATAGACATGTATACTACCAGAGATCAGACTACATTATTAAACTGAGCAAAAATACTACTGAGACATGGAGTATAGTTAATGATATGAAAGAAACCACTGATAATAGGTTTTCAATAATTGAAGCACAACTGTGTGAAAGAACACCTACAATTGAAATGCAGTAAATTAATACTAATACAGACACTCAAAATAACAAAGAGGAACATAGTGGTACAAAAATCATTTAAAGGTCTTACTTAAAGATTCACAGCAAATAATAAAATCTTATGAGGAACTGACTATTCAGTATCATATAACACCAGAAGTAAAAGACTACCCCATTAACACTAATTTGTAAAAGTTTCTCCCAAAAACTGGCTGGGTTAATCATGAAAGTAACTTATAATAAATTATGTTTTTGTGTTAGTAATGATGTTCTTTTCTTCTTATAATAAATAAAAGTTTTTCATTAAATCAGACTTTATAGTAGTTATCTTTCTTAGAATTTCTTTGCTATCCAAACTTTTAATTTATTTTGAATATTAGATCTAGTAATATTTGCAGTGGTGGATATTTTCCTAAAGATAATATAATTCCTGATGATAATTTACATACTATATCATATGCATCATTCTATAGAATTAAATCCAAAAATCTTATTTAGATGATTTTATTTGTATTACTTTGTTTTAATTTGAGATGTTGTATTAAATTTAGTAAGCTGCATGTTTTAGTATTGTTTTTTTTAAGTATAATTCAGAACAATTAAAATGTTCAGCAATAAAAATATTATGATTATAATTAATTAGTTTTGATATATATTGATCATACATATCACTTACTAAATAATTTTCTGGTTCAATATATACTACTACTGCTGCTACTGCTACTGCTACTGCTACTGCTACTATTACTACTACTACTACTACTACTACTACTACTACTACTACTACTACTACTACTACTACTACTACTACTACTACTACTACTACTACTACTACTACTATTACTACTAGTTTTAAAAATTATTTTATTAGCATGAATTTTGTTACAATTATGTTACAATTATTATTGTCAGTCCATGTGTAGACTTGAAAAAGGTTGAAATTCCATTAAGAGTTCTCTGGGGAATAATGTTCAGTAATAGACACTAAAATGCTGATGTGGCAGGAGTTTGTACAGTTCTGAAGCTGACTGGTGAAAACATGAGTTCATTTTTCTTAAGAGTTATTAATTATTGCTGTCCTTGTGATTTTTAGTGGCACCTGGGAATTTAATTAGGCTCCAGATGGATGTAACTATATCTATGAGAGCTATTAGATTATCTCTATTTTTAATCTTGGTTAATTTGTCTATAAATAATAATTGGTATTTGCGCAAGGTGGGATTGAAAACAAAATGACACCTGAGGAACCAAAGTGTGAACAGGAAAAATATTGTTATTCTAATTGTGGTAAAAAAACCTTGGGAAATGTTTTCAATTAATGTTTGAAGGGTGGTTTTTGAATTGCGAGTGATTGTGGAGGTTAAGTCTCTATAAGTTTGCAAGGTGGGACAGGTGTGAATGAAATGATTCATGGTTTCATCCTCTCTATGACATAGAGAGCATAATGTTGGCAAATTTCATTTTGGTTGCCAGGAATGAATTGGTTGGTAGGGCACTGAGGTTGATTTTAATAATGAAGTCCAGATATTTTGGCTCAAGATACCAAAACTTAAATTTTGATATAAGTGTTTTGTTTGTGACATTGAGTATACTGCTTGTATTTATGAGAGAGTGGGCATTGTTGAGAGAATAATGTGCTTCCCAGTAATTAATTTTTGTGAATGATTTAATCTGTAATTTGTTGAACTTAGTATTAATTTTGGCAAGTTGATTTATGAATTTATTTTTTATTGGTGGAGGGGTATCAGTGGGTAGAATTTTAATGAAAGATTGGAAAATAGGAAATTTAGTAGATAGTTTTACTAGAGTCTTATGGGTTTTTTGGTAGTAGAAGGCTGTTATTGAGTGCAATGATAGGCCATTGTATTTGGTATGATTTTGTAGGCTATTGATACTAATGGAGGTAGCTTTTTTATTTCAGATTAGCTTCATAGATAAAGAGTTGATTTTTTTTAAAAAACTGTTGGTAAATTTTATGACTGGCACATAATAATTAATTTTTGGGACTATTAACATGTTGATTAGAGAAATTTTGCTATGAATTGACAGATAAGCTTTGGATAGTGAATTAATTATTTTTTCTATAGCTGGCAGTAACTGATTCTGTATTGTGCTTCTTATGGCATTAAGTGAGAGATGAAATGGAATTCCAAGAAAGTTATGTGGTGTGGTTTTGGTTAGAGATGCAATTGGCTGGCCAGTGAAAACGTTCCATATTGCTGTTTTTTCCCTGTTAAATTTGAGTGCATGTGTTAATGTGTAGTTCTCAAGAATAGATTGTAATTTAGGAAGTGACTTTTTAGAAGGCAGGAACACCACTATATCATCCATGTAGGAAAGATGGTTTATTTGTTGTTTCAGGTCCCTTATATATATTCCAGGTAGCTTTGCCTCTATTTCAGCAAGTAATGGATTGATATAGGTGATAAAAAGCAGGGAACTCAGAGGGGATCCCTGTGGGATGGAGGTGTGGGGTAGAAAGCTTGGAGACATCTTGCCATTGAGCGTAATGTGAATATCTCTATTGTGAAGTAGGTTTGCTAGTATGTACATTAGAGGTATAGGAATGTTGTAGCTACTGATTTCTTCCAGCAGTTTCAGAATTGGAATTGAATCAAATGCTGCTTCAATGTCAAGCTGAATCACCACTGGCCCAGTTTTTTTGGTTAGTCTGACTTCGTCTATTATTGTCTTAAACAGGACAAGTGCTTCCGGTATGGAGCTGCCTTTTTTAGCAAACTGGTATGTAGAAATTTTTGGGAGAATTAAAGGCTGAATTTTGTCTTTGACTATGGATTCAATAATTTTTATAATAAGAGGGGACATGGATATTGGTCTGAGGTTGGTTAGTGGAGAAGGGTGAATGGGCTTTTTGAGGAAGGGGACTAGCGATACCGGGTAGAGCTGCTCAATTGAGTGGATCTGGTTAGAGAGATAGGTAATCATATTTAGTATTATTGGTGTTGTGAAGTAGTTCAGATGATGAAGTATAAATTTGGGGATGGCATGTACTCCGGGGTGAGAGTTATTTGGATATGCTTGGATTTTTGTAGCTATGTCATTTCTGGATATGTTATGATGATCTGTTGTGATGCCAAAGTGGAATGGAAACAAGCAAGGTGGCGATGTTTTCTGAAATCTGTCTTTGAAATGGTTATAAATTTGTAATGTCATATTTTCCCCTGTTACGGTTTTTGAGTTTGAAAGTATAGAGGATGGAGTGAGCTTTTTTGAACTAGAGCCAAGGGCCCAGCGAATGTAACCTTTTGACCAATTATGTGTGTTTTTTAGAAAGAGTTTGGCTTTTTTTATTGAAATATATTCTGCTAATGTGATCTGTGTCTGTTTATATTCCTGTTTTAACAATAAAATTGAGCTAATTGAGGTTGAGTTGCTGGGTGTGCTTTTAAGTTTTAAATGTAGAGTGTCTAATTTTTTCATTAGATAGGTTGGAGATGGATTTCTATTGGTGTAATGTTTAATTGTGGAAGAGATGACATTTATAAATGTGAACCATGCCTCTGTTGGGTTGAGTGACAAAATATTAATTTTATTGAAATATATATATATTTCAGAGATTATTGCCTCTGGAGCACTGGATTTAAGTAACAATCTAGTAGTGTTGTTAAATGAGAGAGTGGACTGGAGATGTAGATCTATTTGTAGTTGTATATTGAGTGCCATGTGATCAGAAAAAAAACTGGACATAATGAAGGTTTTATTATGTAATGTAGATCAGGGGAGTAGAAGAGGAAATCAATCAATGTAGAATGTTTTTGAGTGTAGAATGATATGTCATTGGATGAGAAGAAGCCATCTGCGCTCATGAGTTTTTTATTTATGAGATGTAAATATTTGCGAGTGAAATCGGAATATGACATGTTAAAGTCACCAGTTAGTATTGTGGGATGTGGGTTTGTTGCCAAAATAAGGTTTATATTGTTGATGAGCTGGTGAATAAGTAGTGGTTGGTTATATAAGTACAAGGTGATTATGTTTATTACATAGGCTGAGTTTTGAAAGGTTATTATGCTCATGTATGAGTTTAGGTAAAACAGTTTAAATGATTGAAGAGGAGAGTTTCTATGAATAAGAAATCCAACTCCAGCAGCAGATAAGTTTGATAAGGAAAAGTGGCAGTAACCAATCTATTTAGGTATTTGTCAGGTTTGTAGGTGGAATTGATCGAATATTTGGTCTCCGTAAAAAGCAGTAAGTGAGGATTGAATTGATTAATCCAATTTGCTATGGTGAATAATCTATGTGGTGAGTTGATTCCTCTGACATTGACTGTAGTGATTGATAACACCATTGTAATGTTTAGTGTGTGGGCAGCTGATTATGAATATGTAGATTCTATAGAAGATCTTTAGATATGGAAATCAATGGGTTGGAGCTGATGTCAGCAGGTGTATTAAGATTGCAATCATCTATGGAAGGCGGTTTATTTTTAACCTTTTTAGTGACTCTGTGATGATCATCCACGCCCTCAAGAAATTTCAGTTGTTCTGGAGAACCAGAAAAATCAACTGATAAACACTGCCTAGTCCAGTAGCCAGTTTCAGTGCCTTTGTTGTCTGGGATAGGTGATGAGGTGGATCTTAGCTTTTTTCTGAGTGGAATTAAACTTTCTTTTTTATCTATGTGGTTAGTAGTGGTTGATTGGGTGTTATGCACTATGATTTTGTCTTCAGTTGATTTATCAGTGGTGGCATTTTTTTTCTTTTTTTTTGTCATTGTTTTTCTTCTTTCTCTTTGCAATTTTAAAAAGGGAAGAATCTGTTGTGTTATCTACAGAGTGGTAAGATGAAGAGTCTTCATCCATTCAATTCTCATCTTGATCAGAGTAGTTGGAATTGATTGCTGCTGAGTTACTAATTGTGACAATATTATTATCAGTAGGTGTGCGGGTGGGATGTTCAATTGGTTGCTTAGTGGTTAGGTTGGTATTTGGTTTTGAAGTACTTTGAATTATTTTATTATTGGTTACTTGAGGTGTGGCAGTTATCTGGTTTGATTGTGGAAATGTTGAGCATTGATGATATTTAGTGAGTTTAAGGCTGCATTTGGGGCAAAGCTTATTAGGGCAATTTTTAATCAAGTGAGATCTTTGCTTACATGAGAAACATTGTGGTGGTGTTCCTTTAAATGTGATGATGAGTTGTGCATTTTCACTTTCATGTAGAGTTGGGATATCTGTTGGATTGACATTTTTATATAGACTAATGTTGAAAGTGGCAATGTTAGTATAAACCAGTGCCGCTGCTTTTTTTCCCATAAAATAGTTGAAATTGGAGATTTTTCCATATTTATTTAATATTAAATGTAAATCCATTTCTGTAAAATCTGGGAAGCAATTTTTAATTTGTCCAAATGCCACTAGGGGGCGATTAATATCAATGAAGCA
Organism: Epiperipatus broadwayi; assembly: GCA_028023455.1. Lineage (NCBI taxonomy): Eukaryota > Metazoa > Onychophora > Udeonychophora > Euonychophora > Peripatidae > Epiperipatus > Epiperipatus broadwayi. The sequence goes on along the minus strand of JAQFVV010014866.1, from coordinate 12,337 downwards.
AATTATTCGGTTACCGAGGAATTTAATGTTATTCTCAAAAATTTCTTTTTGCTTTTTGTTATGAAATTCTAAGCACAAATATCTATTATTAGGGAGGAATAATACTTTATAAATATATGACCACAATTTTTTTTTGGTCAATAATTGATAGAACTCTTCTGTGGGAAATCTACTTAGATCACATTTTGTATTGGTGACGGTGATAATTATGGTTTTGTCGTTCTTATATTTTTTAAGAGATTGGATTAAACTGGTAGGTACGGTTGCGTTAAACTTGGTACAATATTCTTGATATTTTTTCAGCATGATATGGTAAGGTTTACATATATCATCATCTTGTATTTGCTCTTCAAGATTGTTTTCTAGACTGAAAAGTTCTGTGATATTTTTTGACTCTGCTTGCGCACTCTCGCACAATTTTTCTTCGGAATTCCGTACTGCATTTGCGTAAGTGAATTCATTATTTATTTGCGTATTGTTGTTGGTAGTTAAATTGAGTGATTTTCCACGTAAATTACTACCATTTGGGTATACGTTATTAGATGAAGGTTTTTTAGCTTTTGGTAAATGAGGAAAATGATCTGTGTTTCTGTTAAGCCCATGAATTTTGGTATCCATGTCAGACTGATAGCTTAATGAGGTATTAGTATTTTTTATTGCTCCCGCATAGGTGAAGTTTTTATTAGTTTGCTTATTGCTTGTATGTGGAGTTAATCCGTTATCCAATGAGCTACTATTAATTATGTTAGTTGTATTTGAATCATGTTTGTCACTGCTGTGAAGTATGGAAGCATGATTATTATTGGTCAAAGGCCCTCGTATGTTCAGATTTGGCTCAGTGTATTCAGTAACTATGCTGGTAGACTTCGATGAATTTATTGAAGTAATATGATTAGAATATATTTCTTGGTTAGCGTCATTCTGTAAACCAGAATCACTATCTAATTGTAAGATGATATTATTAACTAAATTAGTAGGTTCAATGATTGCAGTGGATGTTTGAGCAATAACGTTCGCCGATGCCTTATATACCGTAGGTGTTTGTGCTATAACGTTCGTCAACGCCATGTTTGCAGAAATAGATGGAGTGTTTTGCTCCATTAAGGAAAATACAAATAATTAAGGAATTAATAAAGGTTTTTCACTTACCAAACTACCAAGAATGTATGGAGTAGGTTTAAAGCAATAACTATGATTGAAAATAATCCTATCACTGTTGATTATTATAACAAAAATCTATGGACTTTGAGAGAGGTTACTACTACTACTACTACTACTACTACTACTACTACTACTACTACTACTACTACTACTACTACTACTACTACTACTACTACTACTACTACTACTACTACTATGATTACTACTACTACTATTACTATTAGTTTTAAAATTAATTTATTACATAAAAATATACATGATTTGATTCTACAATAAAAGATATACATGATTTGATTCTACAATTAAGGATATACATGATTTGATTCTACAATGAAGGATATACATGATTTGATTCTACAATGAAGGATATACATGATTTGATTCTACAATGAAAAGATATACATGATTTGATTCTACAATGAAAGATATACATGATTTGATTTAAATGAGATATAGATAGTTAAATGAAAAGTGTACATGATATGATTTTACAATGAAAAGTGTACATAATTTTATTTTACAATCTGGTTTCACATTTTTTTCCTTTATTCATCTTAAATTAAAGTTTTGTGTGATTATGAAGTTTAATATATGTTTGATAGTCACTGTTACTTGCAGTATTACAATTGTTTGCAATTATGTTTTTATTATCCAGTTAATGACTTGCAACTAGTCGTTCCTAATTTTGTGGTAGTTTGGTGTTTTCTTGCTTGAGTTAGTAGAAACAATTTTTTACTTTTCTTTTTTGATTAGTACATCTATTTATATTTGATTAGAGCTAAAGTTTTATTAGACTCCAGGTTGCTGCCACTATGTCAATGTCCGGTCCCTAGTTTTAATTTTCTCCTATTTATTTAGGAACAGTGACTCCAATTTGTGGGAAGTGGGGTTAAATACAAAGTGGCATCTAATGAACCATAATGTAAATAGCAGATAAATAGAAATCCTGATTGTTGGGAAAAGGCCTTTTGAAAAACTGTCAATTAAGGTATTGATGGTAATTCTATTGTTGTGTGAGATTGTGGTGATCAGTTGCCTATATTTTGTCAGTGATGAGCAGTTCAGCAAAAAATGATTCATTGTTTCTTCCTCTCTGTTGCAGATGGAGCACACAGGGTCTATTTTTGCATATCGCATTTTCCTTGAGAGAAATTCATTTGTGGGCAAGGCCTCTAAATTGATTTTAATCATGAAATCTAGGTATTTCGGTTCAAGATTCCAGTACTTATATTTAGTAATAATTGCTTTATTGTTTATGTTGAGAAAACTGTTAAGAGATAATTGAGTGTCCATCTTGTTCAGGATTTGATGTGCAGTCCAATAATCAATCTTTGTGCTGAACTCATTGTTTGTTGGATTCCTGTTAATATGTTGTAATAGTTTATTTAAAAACTTGTTCTTGCTAGGTGGGGGTGTATCAGTTGGTTCTATTTTTAAGTATGGTTGAAAAATAGGGAAATTGGTGGCAATTTTAACTAGAGTATTATGTATTCTTTGGTAATAGAAGGTGTTTATTGAGTGCAATGATAATCCATTAAACTTTGTATGCTTCTGCAGGTTCTTGATGCTTATTGAGATGGCTTTCTTATTCCAGATCAATTTGCAACATAATGAGTTTATTTTTCGAATAAAAGCCTTGGTAAAACTAACAACTGGCATATAATAGTTAATTTTGGGTAGTATCAACATGTTAATGAGTGTGGTCTTACTGTGTATTGAAAGGTAGGCCCTAAAAAGAGAGTTTATAATTTTAGTAATTGATGCCATTAGCTGATTTTGAATGGCTGTTCTTCTGGCACTCACTGACAGGTGGAAAGGGATTCCCAAAAAGGAATGTGGAGGGGATTTAGTTAGAGAATCATTAGGTTTGCCTGTAAGAATATTCCAAGTTGCCATTTTACCAGTGTTGAACTTGAGTGAGTAGTCATGTGTATATTTGTTTAGAATGTCTATTAGCATGGGTATATATTTCTTGGAAGGTAGGAAGACTACTATATCATCCATAAAGGATATGTGGTTTATAGGGAGATTAGTTTGAGATAGAACCACAGGTGGCAATTTTTTTTCCATTTCAATCAACAAAGGGTTAATATAGGAAATAAATAAGAGGGCACTAAGTGGCGAGCCTTGTGGAATGGAGCTGTGTGGAACAAAACTGACAGATGATTTTCCATTTAATGTAATATGAATGGACCTATTGTACAATAGATTTGCCAGAATGCATCTAAGTGATAAAGGGATGTTGTACTGTTCAAGAGCCCCCAAAAGCTTATCAATTGGAATGGAGTCAAAAGCCGCCTCAATATCCAGCTGGACCACTATTGGTGCTGCCTTTTTATTAACTCTGATTTGATCAATCATGGCTCTGAAAAGGAAGAGTGCTTCAGGAATGGAGCTTCCCTTCTTTGTGAATTGATACTTCGAGATTTTTTGCAGGATGAGTGGTTGAATTTTGTCTTTAACTAATGCTTCAGCTACTTTAATAACCAGTGGAGACATGGAAATTGGCCTGATATTGCTTAGTGGTGTAGGATGAATGGATTTTTTGAGAAAGGGAACAAGGGAGATAGGGTATAATTGTGGAATAATATGTATTTGGTTTGAAAGATGGCTGAGCATCTTTTGAATTATTGGTACAGTGAAGTAGTTAAGGTGTTCTAATATAAATTTTGGAATTGTGTGTATTCCAGGATGTGCACTATTAGGGTACTTTTTAATTTTATTCATTATTTCTTCATTAGTAATATTGTGATTGTCCTTAAAGTTGTTGAGCTTGAGATTTGTCATGCTAGGATGGGGTGCATGACTGGAGGTTATTTTTAAAATAATCAAGCAAAGGTGCAATCATTCCTTCCCCAGTTATTATTTTTAAGTCGTGCAATCATTGATGTGGGCATGAGTTTTTTACTAGTATATCCTAGTGCCCAGCGTATGTAGTCTCTAGACCAGTTATGTGTATTTTTTTAAAAAAAATTTGCTTTTTTGGTAGCTAAGTAATCAGCCAAAACTAATTGTGTTTGCTTGTATTCTTGCTTGAGAAGTAGAATTGAAGGTATAGAGCAGGTATTGGCTGGTGTGCTTCTAATTTTTTGGTGTAGCAACTCCAGTTTCTTCATCATATGTGTAGGTGTCGGATTTCTGCATGTGTAATGTTTAATCGTGGATGAAATGATGTTTATGAAGCTGAACCATGCTTCTTCTGGTGGAAGAGTAAGTATATGAATTTTATTAAAATAAATGTAAATCTCAGAGAGGATGGCTTCTGGTGCACTGGATTTGAGAAGCAGTCTAGTGGTATTAGTTAGTAATGGAGCTTCAAATACAAGCATATTTATTTTAATAGTGACTGTAAGTGCCAAATGGTCTGAGAAAACAACTGGTATTAGAGATGGCTGTATTAGAAAATGTAATTCTGGGGAGTAGAATACAAGGTCTATTAATGAGGAATTTTTCCTAGTGTAATATGAGATAGAGTTTGATGAGAAGAATCCTTCACCACTCATAAGTTTTTTATTTAGTAGGTGAAGGTATTTGAAGGTGAATTTAGAGTATGGCATATTAAAATCCCCAATTATGACTGTGGGAAAGGGATTGGTAGCTAGTATTGCATTTATATTAGTGATTAGCTGATAAATGAGACTCGGTTGATTGTATAAGTATACTAGGATAATGCTAATTGTGTAAGCTTGATTATATAAAGTTGTTATGCACATATGAGAGTCCAAGTATAGTATGTTTATTGATTGAAAAGGAGAAGCACAGTGATTGATAATTCCAATTTCTGCAGATGAGGTGTTAGAGTTGGAAAATCTATTAAATCCAAACCTCTGAAAGTATCGGTCAGGCTTGATTATTGAGTTTACCGATAATTTGGTTTCAGTGCATAGAAATGGATGCGGTTTGTATATTTCAATTCAATTGGATATTGCATAGATTCTTTGGAGAGAGTTTAACCCTCTGACATTAACAGCTACTATAGAAAAAAGCATGTTAGTTGATTAGGAAGTTAGAGGAATGGTACAACAAGGGCTATCAGCAAATGCCAATTGGAATATTTCATCTAAGTTATTACTTATTGCACATGTTATACCCATCAATAGAGTGTTTTTGAGGGTTTTAAGGACCTGATTACCAACTATGGACTGGTTATGCTCCATAACAAGGCAAAGGAAGAAGGAGTCCAAATAAATCAAATCGGCAAGCCAATAACAGATCATTACCAGAATAACTGAATCCATAGTGATGATAATGTTTAGAATTGCTAGGTTATCTGGGTGACCACTGATGCGTCACCCTTTGAACCTCTGGAAGTTCTCCTATGTATGTCCATGCCTTCCTTGTAGACATCAAGTTGACTAACTTCATCAGAAGATTCCTGCATTGATTGTCTAGTACAATAAGGGCTTTCAGTGTTGTCATTGTTAACTGGAAATGTGTTAGTTGCCTTCATTTTTTTCTTGACTGGTACAGAAATTACACTTTGGTTCTTATTTTTAGGGACTTGGTTAGCCTGACCCTTGTCACAGTTTGAATTTTCAGTGGGATCGACCTTTGGAATTGCTTCATTGTTTTTATTTTTTCTCTTGTCTTTCTTAGCATTTTGAAAAGAATTACTACTTTCAGTCATTGTTGACATGGAGTCAGCAGAAGATTATAAATGGTTAGTGGATTCTAGTGGACTGGCCTCACTCATGGATTGCTGATCAGTATTAAATGATATTAGCAACCCAGCGCTACTTTCCATACTTGATTGTTGATCAGTGTTAAAAGAAGGTATAGACTCTGACCTGGTTTCAAGAGTGGATTTTAGGACTGTGTTATATGTTGTAAGAGAAGCGGTATTAGTATGTGAAATTATTGCCGAGTGTGTGTGTGTATTTGGTTCTTGGGTGGTAATTTGATTTGTTTGTGATACAATACAATTACCATTATTTTTTTGCGGGTATGTGGTTAGTTGGTTTTTTGCATTTATATTATTTGAGCAGTCATGTAGCTTGGTGATTTTGAATCCACATTTGTTACAATATTTATTAGGACAGTCGTTAACCAAATGCGTTCTAAGTTTGCATTCAAAACATTGAGGTGGAATGCTCCTAAACGTTATTACCAGTGCTGACACTTCAGTGTCATGCGTCATAGGAATGTCGTATGGAGTAATATCTTTTCTCATAATTAGACTAAATATTGCGGTGGTAGAAAATATGAGAATAATTGCTTTTCTTTGATTAAGATATGAGAAATTTATAACTTTGCCATAATCTTTCATTAGCAACTGTAAATCAGCTTCATTAAAATCAACATGACAATTTTTAATTCTCCTGTACAAATGTAGGGGGCGACTGGTGTCAATGTAACAAATAATTTTTCCCCAGTAATTTAATATGTTTTTGGAAGATTTGTTGTTGAGTCCTATTGTGGAACTTCAAACAAAGATATCTGTTGTTCGGATGCATTAGAACTTTATATATGTATGACCACAGATTCTTATCTGTTAACATCTGGTAGAATTCATCAAAAGGAAAACGACCAAGGTCACATTTAGAATTAGTAACCATCATAATGACGGTTTTATTGTTTTCAAATTTTTTGAACGAGTTAAGAAGACTAGCTGGTATTGTTTCGTTAAATTTGGTATTAATTTGATCGTATACTTCAGGAGTAATATTTTGAGGCTTTTCTTCTGTAGATTTGTCATCTAAACAGCAAACTTCCATTTTATCGTCAAGGCCCATCACCTCTGCCAAAGAATCAGAAGTGAAAATACCACTGGCGATAGGCAATGAAGGGGAGGACCTAATGATTCTGGCATAAGTATTACTATTTTCATTAGGTGTTCTACTGTATATTGAGTTTCGTGAAAAGTGATTATTTTCTCTATTGTTATTTTGTACTTGAAATTGTTTCATTGTTATAGGCTCTGATTTTGATTGACTATTTTCCTTGTTTTCTTTAACTTGATCTTGACTCGCTTTTGCAAGCTCTGGACATTCATGCTCGTTGTAAATGAGCCCTCCTATTTTCGCATTTGATTGTATAGAGTTTATGAATAATGACGAACTAATAGAATTTTGTGTTGTGTTGCTTGATGCAGAAACGTTTAGCGTGTTGTCTCTAGGCCCTCGTATTTCTGCGTCAGAGTCAACATTAACATCCGAATTTTCTGTGGAAAGGAGATCACGATTATTAATTGATTTAGCTGATACGGAATACATTTGGTTACTATAAACTAAAGATTGTGAAGTTTTATTAATAGTAGAATGATTTAAGATAAGATTCGATTTGGATTTTTCAATTTGGCCATTAGAAGCAGCCATTTGTAACGTATTTGATGGATCGTTGTAATCCATCAAAACAATAAAAGAATTATCTACAATAGTACAAGGGTTTACTTACCCCGCTGCCTCACAGTGTGTCAGTGATAGGTTTATAACTTGATTCAAACATTTTCAGGATACAGCTTTAACATTAGATATATAAGAAAAGCAAATAAAACTGAGCAATGCTAGCAAGAATTACTGCTTGTCCACCATCTTGTCTATATATCTACTACTACTACTACTACTACTACTACTACTACTACTAATACAACTACTACTACAACTACTACTACGACTACTACTACTACTACTACTACTACTACTACTACTACTACTACTACTACTACTACTACTAATAATAATAATAATAATAATAATAATAATAATAATAATAATAATAATCATAATAATAATATAAACAAACAATACTGTATACAAAACCCAATGCAAATACTAGTCTTTATTTTGGTTCAATTTTCCAAAATTAGATAACAGTTTTGACATTACAACAAAGTTCTTCAGAATTCTTTTGATTACTACTAATAATACTATTACTAAAAGTACTACTAGCATGAGTGTTTTTCCCATTGATATATATATATATATATATATATATATATATAAAATCATACAGAAAATAGTGGTTATACAAATAGAATCTAAGGTTACAATGTCCAACAATTGGGTAATTATTTTAACAGTACACAAAATAAGAAGAGATGGGAACACATCACGATCCCCAAATAAACAAAATATAAAACATTAAATATCAATTTTAATATAAAGTAATATAAGCATGAGACATCATTGAGATCACTCTGATGTCAACACAGCTAACTGTACTAAGTAAAAGTATGCTGACTGTAAGTTCATCTGAATTACCCCAAAGTAATACTCATTCATCATCATTAATAATTGACAATAAAAGTAAATTAACAGTCAATCTGGTGATTGGATTAAAATGGGTTTATTATAAACCTTGTAAATTATTTAGCTCTTGTCAGCTTGGGGTAGAATATTTAAACATTAATTTGGATGCACAAACTTAAATGCTAATCCATCAAAATAAATAACAATAAAAATAATAATGCTGAAATATTAAAACATGTTGATCATCATCATTGTGCTGGCTCCTTAGTACTATTAATGTACTGTCACACTATAAATTTCTTTTCTAAATAAATACTAAATAAAATGTACTGTAAGGACTTTAAAGAATATACCCTTTGCACCAATACAGAATCAACATCTACTAGATGTCCACAAATACAGAATCAACATCTACTAGATGTCCACAAACACTAAATATAATACTCTTTTATATAATAGCCCATTGGACATGAATCTAGCTCAGAAAAATAAGCTCCATAACTGTTATTGTTAATAAGATATCTAAAAACTATTTTGGATTAAGTTCACTGGAATAATATTAACAATAAAATATCAATTTATTAATAACAAAACTAATGAAGTTAAGGTTTGGAGAATATTAGTATACATGGTTAAATTAAGTCTTCTGATTTTGATTACTATACAAAATAATATGCTATCACATTGTTATTTACATATATGTTCCAATAGGTTTATATAAAATACCTATATAACAGTGCCAAGATGGGTCATATAATATAAAATGAACATTTGAATTGTCATATGATAATAAAAATTAGACATTGTGATTTACAAATACCTCATAATGAGTTTCATATATATATATATATATATATATATATATATATATATATATATATATATATATATATATATATATATATATAAATTATTAATCAATGTCTGTATTCCAATTATAATAAAATATATATAATTATTCAAAACAATACAATAATTAATACAGTAACAATATTTTAAACAAATATATACCAATTTAATAGAAGTACTTTCAACTATCTATGTAGTCGTTGTCAACTAGACTCAAATTGTATTAGAAAAAACCGTTACAAATGTAAACAAAAGCAATACGTCATACATCAATTTTCCCACAATTCATTAATTTTTATATTGGCTGTCTGTCTATTTATCAACTGTTGCTTTTCACTTTTTATTAACATAGCTTCTTTAATTTTGCGTTTATTATTATTTCTTTCAATACACAGAATTTTAACTTTATTAAAATCAAAATCAAAACCATAATTACATGTTACATTATGATCAAAAAATACTGATGGTGATACATCATCATTTCTAACATTCTCTTGTCTTGATTTTTGCACTCGTTTATATAATAACAAATGCTCCCCTGATCTTTTCTCCAATGTACATCGAGATTCCCCAATATATGCCTTTCCACAAAAACATAGCTATTTATATATTGCACAACTTTGATTTAAAATACCACACCTATTTTTTGAATTATTTATTAATCTATTTAAATTAGGAGTAGTATAAAATGCAACTCGACCTATATTTTTATATATCTGTTTTATAAATTTAACCTGTTCATTACAAATAAATGGTATTGATATCCAAGTATATTTTATTTTATCAATATCTATAGCATCTAAAATATTTCTATTATTATTAAACTTAGTAACAATATTATAAATTAATTTATGATCATATCCAACATTTAACAAATCCATAATAAATACATTTATGTTACTTATTTTATCAGAACTATATTTACATAATTTATCATTCCTAAATAAAAATGATTTTAAACTGGATAATTTATGTGCAATTGGCACATTTGAATACCAAGGAATATATCCTCTTTTTTCAATATCTTTTATTACCATACAATAATCTAATTTATTTTTATTACGTGTAACTTTAATATCTAAATACTGAATTGACTTTTTTTCTTCAAAAGATTTACTCCATTTTAAACGTTCTAAACTATTTAATTCATTGAATAATACATTTATAATATCTAAACTTCCACAAACGAAAACATCATCAACATACCTGTAATAAATTTTAATACCTTGGCAATATATATTAGTATTAAGAATTATATCTTCATATCTTGATACCACAAAACTACATATTTGTGAAACTACAGGAAAAGCTTAAATTTAAACAAGTTGGAAAAATAAACATTGAAAATTTACGTGTAAAGTTTATTGATGATATTTTAAAAAAAGCTAAAAAGAATAAATATATAGATGCTCATACGTATTATCGTCTTTATCCATCTGCTGCAATTTGTCCTAGAATTTTTTCGAATTTTAAACTACATAAACAAGATAAACCTTTAAGATTAATGATTGACTTTGGCGGATCATTTTACTATGAAACCTGTAGATTTATAGAAACATTATTAAAAGATGTTCTTGGATTTGGAAAATATACTATTAATTCATCGTTTGATTTTGTAAAGAAAATTCAAAATATTAATATTAAGAATAATGATAGTATTTGTACATTTGATATATGTGAGATGTACGGTTCAATAGATAGATTAAAATCTATAAAAATTATATTAGATGCTTTAAGGTTAAAAAAAGTTGATGTTAAAAAAGTAAAATTTGTAAATGATGTATTATATTTTATTGATAAAAATATATATGCTATATTTAATGAAAATTATTATAAAATGGATTACGGATGGCCTATGGGACTTCCTGTAGTTTCACAAATATGTAGTTTTGTGGTATCAAGATATGAAGATATAATTCTTAATACTAATATATATTGCCAAGGTATTAAAATTTATTACAGGTATGTTGATGATGTTTTCGTTTGTAGAAGTTTAGATATTATAAATGTATTATTCAATGAATTAAATAGTTTAGAAGGTTTAAAATGGAGTAAATCTTTTGAAGAAAAAAAGTCAATTCAGTATTTAGATATTAAAGTTACACGTAATAAAAATAAATTAGATTATTGTATGGTAATAAAAGATATTGAAAAAAGAGGATGTATTCCTTGGTATTCAAATGTGCCAATTGCACATAAATTATCCAGTTTAAAATCATTTTTATTTAGGAATGATAAATTATGTAAATATAGTTCTGATAAAATAAGTAACATAAATGTATTTATTATGGATTTGTTAAATGTTGGATATAATCATAAATTAATTTATAATATTGTTACTAAGTTTAATAATAATAGAAATATTTTAGATGCTATAGATATTGATAAAATAAAATATACTTGGATATCAATACCATTTATTTGTAATGAACAGGTTAAATTTATAAAACAGATATATAAAAATATATGTCGAGTTGCATTTTATACTACTCCTAATTTAAATAGATTAATAAATAATTCAAAAAATAGGTGTGGTATTTTAAATCAAAGTTGTGCAATATATAAATGGCTATGTTTTTGTGGAAAGGCATATATTGGGGAATCTCGATGTACATTGGAGAAAAGATCAGGGGAGCATTTGTTATTATATAAACGAGTGCAAAAATCAAGACAAGAGAATGTTAGAAATGATGATGTATCACCATCAGTATTTTTTGATCATAATGTAACATGTAATTATGGTTTTGATTTTGATTTTAATAAAGTTAAAATTCTGTGTATTGAAAGAAATAATAATAAACGCAAAATTAAAGAAGCTATGTTAATAAAAAGTGAAAAGCAACAGTTGATAAATAGACAGACAGCCAATATAAAAATTAATGAATTGTGGGAAAATTGATGTATGACATATTGCTTTTGTTTACATTTGTAACGGTTTTTTCTAATACAATTTGAGTCTAGTTGACAACGACTACATAGATAGTTGAAAGTACTTCTATTAAATTGGTATATATTTGTTTAAAATATTGTTACTGTATTAATTATTGTATTGTTTTGAATAATTATATATATATATATATATATATATATATATATATATATATATATATATATATATATATATATATATCCACACACAA
>JAQFVV010014865.1:0-25359 GCA_028023455.1 Epiperipatus broadwayi | reverse complement strand
AATTTAGCCTGTATAAATTTATAGTCATGTGCATAAAATGAAAATACAAAAAAAAATCATCATCACATTTTTATATAGGAAGGGAAGGTATAGGGCACCCAAGTTTAAACCCTACAAAATCATGTCCCAAAAACCTAAAACAGAAAGAGAGTAGGAGAAGTTTTTATGCTATTTGTTTGTTTGTGTTGATATAACCCAAAAAGAACAGTACATACCTTGAAGTATTTAATAATTATTATTTTTAAAGGTTAGCAATTAGAACACATATAGACAGTTGTCTGGGGATACAAACTATTCAGTTTGTCATTTTATATTTTTGTTTTAGTGTTAACTTTCTTCTTTTTTAAAATTAATTTATACTTGCTAAATTCTGCTATTTCTATTTTATTCTTCCTATAACTGTAATTTAAGTTTAATAGTTCTAATAATTTAATTTTGAATATTAATTATAGTTTGTATAAAACATTCAGATTGTTTTCATAGGCAAGTTTTCTGGATGACAGAGAGTGTGTGCTTGTATATTACATAAATAACTTTACAGCTACACATGTGTTAAAATTAAAATTCTGTTAAGATCTTTTTTTTTAAAAGCTATATCTGTTAAAATTATTTTATGTTTTCTTGTGAAAAGATTATAAAATGTGTAAAGAATTATATTATATGCTAATTAAACTCACAGGTTAAAGGTTAAGTTGATAATATAGCTGAAAGGCTGCAAATCAGAAATGATTGCAGAGAGGAAAAAAAAGAAAAGGGTGGTTAAATTTTATAAAACTAAGATTTGGGATAAAGGTGCTAAAAGACATTAAAGTACAGGATTTTTTTTACCAGTTCATGTTAATTATCCAGAAGTCTATTAGTCTGGGTTTCTTGCAACAGTAAATTTGAAACAGATGATCAGTGTTAAATTAGACTGGTTAAATTAATAATAAAAATCATGTGTCTGGATTTTCTTACTGCCTGTAAAATTGAAGCAGATGATCAGTGTTAATCAAATAATTTGGCTAATAAAAATCAGATTTTTTATCTGTATGGTCTCACTGATATAAAAGGGGCAACAATTACTTAAAAGAATTATTATAGATCAAATATTGAAACTGTGGAGAGCACAAGTTAAAATTCTGAAAAACATATTAATTTGAATTACTATCATTTTTATATCATATTTTTTGAAAGTTTTTCTACAAGCCCAAGGCAGGCTAAAATATATATGTTTTGTCTGTGTGGCCATCAGCCAGCCATCAACCTATGCACATCTGAAAAGGTCTGAATCAACAGTATTCCACATCTTGTGACTGATTGGGAAAAATAAAATTGAAGTGACTGACTGTTCATCCATGTTTTAAATAGAAGAAACATTCATCTGCCTTTGAAAGTTAAATGATAATAAATAATCTACTGATAAGTGTTAAGCCATGCTAGTTCAGTTATGCCAGTCAATGAGTTTAAACCTCAGCAAAAATTATAAATATGAAAACAACAGTTGTCCTTAATCTATTAAAAGAATTATGATGAACAGGAAAAGAAGAAATAATTTCAGTGCCAAATTATACTTACTGAAGCAAGCAACTTCATCATCATCATCATCACCATAAAAGAATTACAAGCCTCAAGTCAAGAAAGAAAAAAGACTGTTCCAGTGAACCACAGAAATTGGTCATATATGCCTGTTACAGATTGGTGTATGTGTTTGCTGCAAAATTTATAAACATTTAACAAGCTGAATTTGAACTCTTGGAAGCCTCAACAAAATAAAAGGACTGGTAATAAGAATTTTGATTATATATTTTCTTTTTTATGATATCAGGGAGTATTAGCAAAATTTTTAGTAACAAATTTTTTTTTATTTTATCTTTTATTATCTCTGAAATTTTAAAACCCAAAATCAAGTAAAACCAAGAGTTTCAGTAATAATAGCTATAAATTTTATTAATGATTTTCTGTATTCTAAAATTACTCATACCTATGTAAGAAGCTTTACAATTTACACATGAGATTTGATAAACACCATGAGATTCAAGAGGGATTGAATTCTTAGGCTTGGTTATTATATTGTTAATCTTTTGGTGTGTAGAAAACACTGTATTTATATTATAGCATTTTAATATACATCCACTACTGTCTGTAGTTCTATTTACATATAGAACACAAATCCTAATAGCTGATTTATCATCTTTTTGTTTCCTATTTTGTCCATTTTGGGCTTGAAATATGACTTTTTTAATAAATTTATAATTATAACTATTTTCTAATAAAACATTATTAATATGATTTATTTCTTCTTTCAGATGTGACTTATCTGAAAAGTTAATCACTCTATTTAAAAGAGTTTTGGATACAGAAACTATCTGAGTTGGATGATGATGAGAATGTAAATGTAAATATCTGTCCGTGTGTGTGTTCTTTCTTAAATGAAAAAAGATAAACTATTTGGTGTCCTGGTGACTAGAACATCAAGAAAAGGGAGTTTTCCACCAGACTCTGTCTCTATTGTAAATTTAATATGAGGATGTGTATTATTTAAATATAAGGAAAAAATCATCTAATTTATTTTTTTCATGTTGCTTTATGACAAAAGTGTCTGTCATCTATGTATCTAACCCAAATGAAAGTTTTTAATGATGATGATTCTAAAGCAGAAGTTTCTATATTTTCCATGAATAAATCAGCTATTACTGTCATGCATTGATGGTTGAGAGGTCAGCACGACTGTCTTGCACTTGCAGGCAGTTGCCCGGGTTGTGGGTTTACATCCCAGCCAATGCTATGACACTTAAAAAAAATCATCTATTACTTCTGAAATAGGTGAGCCCATACAAGTACCAAAAACTTGTCTGTAATGCTGTCCATTGTATATTTATCTGATTTGATTAAACCTACAATCCCATCTATTAAATCATATATTAAAAACTCTTTTCACTTTATTTCTGTTTTAAAAATTTTTTAAATTAATGCTAATGACATTCTTGTCAGTTTTGATGTCATGTTTTTGTTTACAAACATTCCAATTGATGAAGCTTTAAATGTAATTTCGCAATGCTGCAATTTACCAAACCATATTATTACTTTGATTCAACATTGTCTATTGAACACATATTTTGTATACAATGGACAGCATTACAGACAAGTTTTTGGTATTCCTATCAAATATGTGTTCAAAAGACAATGTTGAATCAAAGCAATAATATGGTTTGGTAAATTGCAGCATTGCGAAATTACATTTAAAGCTTCATCAATTAGAATGTTTGTAAACAAAGATACGACATCAAAACTGACCAGAATGTCATTAGCATATATTTTTAAATTTTTTAAAACAGAAATAAAGTGAAAAGAGTTTTAAATATATGATTTAATAGATGGGATTGTAGGTTTAATCAAATCAGATAAATAAACAATGGACAGCATTACAGAAAAGTTTTTGATACTCCTATGGGCTCACTTATCTAAGAAGTAATAGCTGATTTACTCATGGAAAATATAGAAACTCATGCTTTAGAATCATCATCATTAAAACCTCTCATTTGGTTCAGATACATAGATGACACTTTTATCATATAGCAACATGGAAAAAATAAATTAGATGATTTTTTCTTACATTTAAATAATATGTATTCTCATATTAAATTTACAATGGAGACAGAGTCTGATGGAAAATTCTTTTTTCTTGATGTTCTAGTCACCAGGACACCAAATAGTTTATCTTTTTGATTTACAGAATGAGTACACACAGAGACAGATATTTACATTTCCATTCTCATCATCACCCAACTCATATAGTTTCTGTAGCCAAAACTATTTTAAATAGAGTGATTAACCTTTCAGATAAGTCACATCTGAAAGAAGAAATAAATCATATTAAAAATATTTTATTAGCAAATATTTATAATTATGAATTTATTAAAAAAAGCCTTATTTCAAGCCCTAAATGGACAAAATAGGAAACAAAAAGATGATAAATCAGCTATTAGGATTTGTGTTCCATATGTAAACAGAACTACAGACAGTATTAGGATGTATATTAAAATGCTATAAAATGAATACAGCATTTTCTACTCATCAAAAGATCAATAATATAATAACCAACTCTAAGAATTCAATCCATCTTGAATCTCAAGGTGTTTATCAAATCTCATGTAAAAATTGTAAAGCTTCTTACATAGGTATGAGTAATCATCGCATCAGTGTTAGGAGAGATGAACATGCTAATGCAGTTAAACACACTCATCAGCAGCACTCTCACTCCATACAATAGATTCAGGTCATAAAATTGATTTTTTAGTACCATGATCATATCCAGATGTGATAAATTTTACCAGTGCAAAATCAGAGAAGCCATGGAGATACTTAAAAGGCCAGATTGTATCAATAAGCAAGATGATACATCTAAAGTTTCTTTTATTTTGGAAAGATTTTTTTGAAAAAACATTCTCAATTTAACATTTTTGCTATTGATGGAACATTAACCTTTTTTAAAAAATCAGTGATGGTAGCGCCTCTACAACCATTTTTCTACCTTTTATCAACCAGTAGATGACTTGGATGATCAAATCGAAATGTCTGTATATTAATATTAAATTTTTTAACATGCATGAACACGCAAAATATCTTTTATATGTGCAACCCATGAAAATCTTCATGTGTATATATATAAAATACATATTTTGCGTATTCATCCGTGTTAAAAACTTTTAATATTAATATACTGACGTTTCGACTTGGTCACAAAGCCATCCACAGAGTTATAAAAGATAGAAAGACGGTTGTAGAGGCGCTACAATCACTGATTTGAATAAAATGTTAAAATTCCACCAATAGCAAAAAATGTTAAATTTAGGAATGTTTTTTAAAAAAATCTTTCCAAATAGGAGGAAGTTTGCATGTATCATCTCACTTACTGATACAATCTGGCCTTTTAAGTATCTCCATGGCTTCTCTAATTTTGCATTGGTAGAGATTATCACATCTGGATATGATCCTGGTACTAGAAAAATCAATTTTATGACCTGAATCTATAGTATGGAGTGAGAGTGCTGATGATGATGAGTGTTGTTTAACTGCATTAGCATACTCATCTCTCCTAACACTGATGTGATGATTACTCATACCTATGTAAGAAGCTTTACAATTTTTACATGAGATTTGATAGACACCATGAGATTCAAGAGGGATTGAATCCTTAGGCTTGGTTATTATATTGCTGATCTTCTGATGAGCAGAAAATGCTGTATCTATATTATAGCATTTTAATATACATCTGATACTGTCTGTAGTTCCTTTTACATATGGAACACAAATCCTAATAGCTGATTTATCATCTTTTTGTTTCCTATTTTGTCTATTTTGGGCTTGAAATAAGGCTTTTTTTATAAATTTGTAATTATAACTATTTGCTAATAAAACACTATTAATATGATTTATTTCTTCTTTCAGATGTGTCTCATCTGAAAGGTTAATTGCTCTATTTAAAAGAGTTTTGGCTACAGAAACTATCTGAGTTGGGTGATGATGAGAATGGAAATGCAAATATCTGTCTGTGTGTGATATCCTTTCTGTAAATAGAAAAAGATAAACTATTTGGTGTTCTGGTGACTAGAACATCAAGAAAAGGGAGTTTTCCATCAGACTCTGTCTCCATTGTAAATTTAATATGAGGATGCATATTATTTAAATGTAAGAAAAAATTATCTAATTTATTTTTTCCATGTTGCCATATGACAAAAGTGCCATCTATGTATCTGAGCCAAATGAGAGGTTTTAAAGATGATGATTCTAAAGCATGAGTTTCTATATATTCCATGAATAAATCAGCTATTACTCCTGAGATAGGTGAGCCCATAGGAGTACCAAAAACTTGTCTGTAATGCTGTCCATTGTATACAAAATATGTATTTAAGAGACAATGTTTAACATTTTTTGCTATTGGTGAAATTTTAACATTTTATTCAAATCAGTGATTTTAGCGCCTCTATAACCATCTTTCTACCTTTTATAACTCTGTAGATGGCTTGTGTGACCAAGTAAAAACATCAGTATATTAATATTAAAAGTTTTTAACACGGATGAACCTGCAAAATATATATTTTATATATTTAACCCGTGCAAATCTTCGTTTTAACACACACACACACAGTATATATATATAATTAAAGTTACCCCAAATCCAAAATTCAACCAGACCAGCATAAAAATAATATTAAAACACTACCAAAGGTTTCACTGCTACAATCAGACTTCTCAAGTGTAAAGAACTACTAAAACTACACAATATATATAATATTAAACATTACCCACAAATCCATTCACTTCCCATCCACCCTTAATATTAAAAGAACTCTTAAATAAATTATTATTATTATTATTATTATTATTATTATTATTATTCATATTTGAATTTTATTTATGTATATTAAGTTTGTTATTTGAGTTTGGTTGGAAGAGTATATTTGTGTTTATTTAGTTATATATATATAGAAGTGCGTGTATGCTTTTATTGTGTGTTAATTTATAAGGATATTTGTAATTGGTTTTTAGTATGGGTTTGTGGAGTTTAGTTTTTAATAATTTTCCATTGAATGATATTAGAAGGATTAAAAATTTGTCTAGATTGAGTGATAGGATAGAGTCTTTAAGATGACAGATTTATTTTCTTAAAAAATGTAGGGAATTTAGTGTTTTTCCTAGATGTTGTGTTATTAATTTTAGAAGAAATAAAAAGTTGCTTCAAAATAGGAATTTGGTTTTTAAATTACAAACTTATATTTTGAATAGTTTTTTAAAAGAAAATTTTGTAAGGTTTTACAAATTTATTTATGTATATAAAAGTCATAGATATCATTTAGACAGGAGGCAAGATTTTAATTATTCAATTTTGAATTTTTTTATGAGACAATTTAGACAGAATAGGTCAAATTTCTATTGTAAAAAATATGAAAGAAAATTAAAGTGGTTGTTTGGGAAAGTTAATAAAATTTATTGTAGTGATAAAGGGTATGAGAGTAATACTTCTGATGATAGAGTTGTTAATCTTTCTGATATAAAGTTAAATGATAGAGAATTAGATATTCTTGGTAAAGGCCCTAAGTTTGTTCCATTTCATTCAAAAAATATAGTTTTTGATACAATTTCGTCTATTGAATCTAGTAATTTGAAAAATGAGCAGAAAGCTGGTATTCAATCGATTTTGAATAAAAGTTTAAAAAGAAAAGAAAAATTTGTTATTAATCCTGCTGAGATTAAACATCTTAAAAATAAGTTAATTACTAATGATGTAATCATTTCTCATGAAGACAAAGCTGATAGGTTTGTCATTATGAAAGGAAATGAATTCAAAGAGAAAATGGATAGAGAATTAAATAATGGTAAATATATGTTTTTAGATAAAGATCCAGGTAATTTGATTAAAAGAAAATTGATAGATATTATGAAGAAAATGGTTAATTTAAAAATTTTTAATAGAGTAGATTATTTAAAATGCTATCCTAATGATTTTACATCAGCTAAGATTTTTATGAATATTAAGAGTCATAAAGATGGTTTTCCTTTAAGATTTATTTTTGATTTTACAGATAGTGTTATAGAAGGTATTTCTAGATTCTTAAATAATTTTTTAAAACAATTTGTTGATTTTGGTCATTATACAGTTTCTTCTTCTTTTGAGGCTTTTGATAAGATTAATAATTTTAAAATGGAAAGTAGTTGGGTATTTGGCAGTTTAGATATTGAAAATTTGCATCAGTCTGTTAATAGGTTAAGCAGTATTGATATTCTTATGTCTGTATTGATTAAGAAAGGTTCTTTATCAAAAAATAAAATTTTTTGATAATTAAAGATTTGCTTTTGTTATTGGAAGATTCTATGTATTTTACTTATAAAGGTAATTTTTATAAGATTAAGGAAGGGTGGATAATAGGTTATATTATTTCTCCTTTAGTATGTTCAGTTTATATTAATTATATGGAAGAGGAAATTATTATTAAAAAGAATTGTTTATATGTAAAGTTATTTGTCAGATATGTTGGTGAATGTTTATTTGTAGTTGAGAATGATAAATTGAAAGAATTTGTAAATGAGTTTAATTGTTTTGATCCTTCTATAAAATTTGTGTTAGAAGGAGGGGGGTTAGATTTTTGTAAGTTAAAATTTTTAAATCTTATGGTGATTAGAAATGTAGAAACTAATTGTTTACTGTGCAGCATTTGGTTAAAAGTAAAGAATTAAGATCTATAATTAAACCTGATAGCTATCAGTCTGTATCTCATAAAGTAGCTGCTTTAAGGAATTATTATCATAGGGATATTAAATTAAATAATTCTAGTGGGGTAGCTTTGTTTCAGAAATATCAATTTTATAAAGATTACTTGAGGGTTGGTTACTCTGATAAATTTGTTAAAAGGATTTTATTTAATAGTAATATTTGTAAGGAGTTTGCTATTAACTGAAAGGAGACCCTTTGATTTCTCTTGGAGGCCTTAAAGGAACTGAACAGGGCAAATTCCTAATATCCACTCCATACGTTCTTGTCGTTGCAGCTGTTATTACTATGTGATTATTTATATAGTACATGAACATGGATGGGCTGCTCACCAACATGCATTAGCTAGCGTGGTGAGTTTATTGGCTTTTTACCTCTGAGTTTAAGATGAAGAAACACCATGGTCTTTCTTCTCAGTGCCTGATAAGGCAGAATGAATGTTTGTGTAAATGATAAATATTTTTCCAATGCATATATACAATTATGACAGACAAAAATAAAGCATGGCCCTTATTCCCAGGAGGCTGTAAAGTCACCAACCAAGGCAGCGGTTGGTGGCCGAAGGTGGAGGGTGCTAAGAATCCCCTGATTGTGGACCCAGGCTGCCATTTGATGATGACTTTTTATTTAGGTACTTACAACCGCAGATCACTTTCAAGTGAAGGAAGATTGCAAGATTTAGAAGAATTGTCTTATATTAAATGGGACATTATTGGACTTTGTGAAGTTAGAAGAAAAGGTGAAGAAACAATTGATTTAAAAAGTGGACATATACTCTATTATAAAGGCACACATATTGGAAATACAAGTGGAGTAGGATTCATTATAAATAAAAAGTGGAAGAACAATATTGTGGAGATTGATGGTGTATCGGACAGAGTTGCAAGATTAGTTATACAACTTAATAGCAGATACCAAATGCAGATAATTCAGGTTTATGCCCCAACAAGTTCTCATAGTGATGAAGTAGTAGAAGATTTTTATATGGATATACAAAAGGCTTTTGATCAGAGTAAACAACATTTTAAAATTGTTATGGGAGATTTTAATGCTAGAATTGGTAGACAAATGAAAGATGAAATTGCTGTAGGTAATTTTCGTTATGGTAATAGAAATGAGAGAGGACATAGACTTGTGGAGTTTGCAGAAAAAGAAAAAATTTATATTATGAATTCATTTTTTGAGAAAAATGTTAAAAGGAAATGGACATGGAAGCATCCAAATGAAGGTACAGCAGAATTGGATTATATTTTGACTAACAGGAAATACATATTTCAAGATTGTAATGTTCTTAATAAATTTAACACAGGAAGTGATCATCGATTAGTAAGGTGTAAGTTACGTGTTAATGTAAAACTAGAGAGACAAAAATTATTGAGAAAAACAATATTTACAGTTGATATTCCTAATCTTCAGAAGCATTCTAATGAATTTAAATTAGAACTTACAAATAGGTTTCAAGTGTTAGGAGATTTTGAACATGATTCAGATTTGAATGAAATTAATATGAAAATAACTGATACACTTTTAAAAACTGCAACAAAGATAGCTGGTAGAAAAAAGCAGCAATTGACTAATAAAATTTCTACTGAGACTAGAGAATTTGTGAAGAAAAGAAGAAATATGAAGATATACAAAAATGATGTATTAAAAAGAATTGAATATCTCGAATTTTGTAAAATGGTACGGAAAAGAGTTGAAAATGATATAAGAAAGTATAACTGTGAAATAGCAAGGAAAGCTGTAGAAGAAAATAAAAGTCTCAAGAATGTTAAACAACATTTTGGTATTGGTAGGAAATTTATATCTGCAATAAGAAAAAAAGATGGAATTATTACTAAAAAGAGAGATGACATCATGAAATTGGTAGAAGATTTTTATCAAGAATTATATAATAAATATGGTTTTAATTTCTCCTTATATGTAAAAACAAAAAATACTTAATTGTAATTATTAATTAGAGAAAATATAACTTACTATTAAAAACTTTTCGGCTGAACGTTTTCGAGGAACCATGCCTCATACTCATAGCCTTCATGAAAAGTGTAATAAATATATGCAAATGTAAATATTCAAATAAGCTACTGTTACGTAGCCCATTTTTTCGAGATCTCGAAGCATGTGTCCTTTCTGTTAATGGCATGGATGTCTCTATTAATATAGAATGCCTTCTTTATTTTTCTCCTGTAATCATTTGGCTCTGAACATAAAATAATGGGGTTGGCAGGTATGAAGTTGTGCCCAGATTGTTTACTATGTTTGAAAAATACAGAGGATGTGTTGCTGTTCGTTTGAGCTCTGTTGAATGTGTAACAATGTTTAGCCAATCTGGTATTAATTGTGGCTTTCGTTTCCCCATAATATGTAGCGTGGCATCCGGCTTGAGGGCAGGAAATAGAGTACACCATGTGTGGGGTGAGCGATCGATCAATGTGGTCTTTAGAGTTATTGATCAACCTATTGGAATTGGGTGGAGTTCTGAATATTATGTTGAATTTATTGTTTAAAGTTTTCGTTAGTTTGCTGGATATTTTAGGGATGTAGGGGATTGTTATTCTAGGTAGATTAGTGCGAGGTAATTTATTGTTTATTGTACTATTAAATTTCATGATTTTCTTTTTGATGGTTTTATATTTGAATCCTGCTGCCAATAGATCTTTAGTATAATTGTTTATATTTTCCTTCCTACGTGCTTCGTATTTACACAGATGAAAGTTTCTAAACAAAAATGCATTAAGACCTGCAAATTTGTGCGATGCGGGTGAGTTAGAGTTAGGGTGGATACAGCTGCGAATTTCAAATGGTTTAACAATCATTATATAGTAATAAAGAACAAGTACCTCCTATATCTATTACATCTTCTGAATTGCCCAGAATTTTAAATGAAGAAGTGGGACATCCTATATCTATTACATTTTCCGAATTGCCCAGAATTTTAAATGAAGAAGTGGGACATGCAATTAAATGTATGAAGAAAGGAAAGGCTCCAAGAAATGATGGAATTATAATTGATATATTAAAAGAAGCAGGTGAAGAAATAGAAACAATTTTAGCAAAGTTATATACCAAATGTCTAAATGATAAAGATGTACCGGAAGATTGGAAGAATGCAGTAATAATATTAATATTTAAAAAAAGGTGATAAAGAAGATATTAGAAATTACAGACCTATCAGCCTTTTATCAGTTTTATATAAAATTTTTACCAAGATAATTACAACTTGTCTACAGAGAACTTTGGATTTCCACAAACCAAGAGAACAAGCTGGATTTAAAAGTGGTTTTAGTACAATAGATCATATCCAGGTATTGAGAGAAGTCATAGAAAGGACAAATGAATATGAGTTGTCATTATGTTTTGGATTTGTAGATTATGAAAAGGCATTCGATTCTATACACATTTCTTCAGTGATTAAAGCATTGGATCATCAAGGTATAGATCCAGGATATTGTCATATTTTAAAGAATATTTATAAAAATGCAACAGCAACAATTAGATTACATAATGATACTGGAAAAATCAACATTGGGAAAGGTGTAAGGCAAGGTGACTCCATATCTCCAAAACTTTTTACAGCAGTGCTGCAAGAAGTATTTTGTGGATTAAAATGGAAAACTAAAGGAATGAAAGTAAATGGAGAGTATTTAAGTCATTTATATTTTGCAGATGATGTAGTTGTTTTTGCAAATAATGCTTCAGAGCTGCAGGAAATGTTGCAGGAGTTAGCAGATGAAAGTAGAAAAGTAGGACTAAAGATAAATGTTAAAAAGACTAAAGTAATGTTTAATCGATTTGCTCAAAATATGAAAATAAAGATTGATTATGAAGAATTAGAAGAAGTTAACAGTTACAAATACCTAGGTCAGATTATTAATACAGATGGAAACATAATGGAGGAAATTATTAATAGAATTAAACTTGGTTGGAGTGCTTTTGGTAGAAATAACTTGATACTAAAAGGAAATATGCTTATGTGTTTGAAAAGAATGGTTTTTAACAAATGTGTTTTACCAGTTCTTACTTATGGATCTGAGACTTGGACACTTAATAGAAGAGCAATACAGAGACTTCAGACCACTCAAAGGAGTATGGAGAGATGTATGTTGGGAGTAACAAGAAAAGATCGAAAATGCAATATATGGGTAAGACAACAAACAGGTGTTACTGACCTTATTGAAAAAATTAAAAGATTGAAATGGCGTTGGGCTGGACATATTGCTAGAAGAAATGATAATAGATGGAGAATTGAAATTTTAAACTGGATTCCAATAGATTGTAAAAGACCCAGAAAGAGACCACATGTGAGATGGATGGATGAAATAAGAAAATGTGCAGGGGTGTTGTGGAAAAGAGAAGCTAAATATCGGAGAAGATGGATTAAACTTGGAGAGACCTTCATCCTGCAGTGGATTGATAATGGTTGATGATGATGATGAAAGGTTAAAGAAAAATATGATTTTATTTCTTTGCCATATAAATTGTCTTCTTATAATATTGTATGTAGAAATAGTAAATTGTTTGGAAATAAAAAAAATTGCTTGGAAAAGGGGTGTTACATTGAATAATTTATTAAATAATACAAAAGAACTTTTTGATAGAAAGACTATTTCTGGTGTAGTATATTTTATTCCTTGTTTATTTGTAAGAAGGTTTACATAGATCAGAGTAGTTTGAGTTTAAATGAAAGAATAAAGGTTCATAAAAGTAGAGTTAAAAATAGATATCTTAGTTCTGCTTTGGATGTCCATGAAAAAGATACAGGCCACACTATTGATTTTGATGAAGCTAAGGTTGTCTTCTTTGAGAGAAATGAAATCAAAAGAAGAATTAAAGAATCTTTATTATTGAAAATTTATTATTCTGAAGCAATTAATTTATTTAAGAGTTCTTTTAATATTAAGGGTGGATGGGAAGTGAATGGATTTGTGGGTAATGTTTAATATTATATATATTGTGTAGTTTTAGTAGTTCTTTATACTTGAGAATTCGGCTTGTAGCAGTGAAACCTTTGGTAGTGTTTTAATATTATTTTTATGCTGGCCTAGTTGAATTTTGGATTTGGGGTAACTTTAATTATATATTGACTAGTTTAGCTTTATGCTTGTAATGTTTATATATATATATATATATATATATATATATATATATATATATATATATATATATATATATATATATATATATATATATATATATATATATACTGTCAGAATTACACAACCCACATACAAATCATTCAAGAATCAATCTAATGTACATTTCACATTTTGATATCACAGAATAATACCTTTTTTTCATTCAGACCACTAATGTCAAGGAGAAAACAAGAGACTCAACTATTTTACCTAAGTTATTGATTGCAAATAAAGTTTATAAACTGCCAAAAGTAATGAGAAATCCTCAATTTATCACACATATATAGCATAAGATATGCACTGGCATCACTTTAGTCAATTGATTCATAAATTACCTTAAGGTAAACAAACCATTCCAAATTTTCTTAGATTAATTTCATTTTAATTATCCACATATATAATATACAGTGATGTAATAATTCAATATTTTAAAATAATTCCTATTTTGGTATTATTATTCTTGTAGAATATTAATGTTATTTGTTTGAATGGATTCCAATCTACTGCAATGAGGCCTATTTGCTCTTAACTGTCATACACCCTGTACATAGACTAACTGACCCTGTTTAATGATAATAACCCAAGCTTATAAACTAAGGTTGATCTTATAACTCAACTGTTTGATCAATTATGGATTATAACATTAGTATGCAATAGGTGTTAAAATATAATTGTAAAATACAGAAATTTTCATCTCTATTACAATAGTTATAGAAGAATATGCATGGAATGATTCTATGCCTACAGTAAGAATTAAACTTCTACAGTGTATATAAAATGCAGTGACGGGCTGTCACATACCCACTGCTAAACAACATGTATGAAAGAAAAATGGATAGCATAGGAATTAATATTTTACTACACATCAGTTTAAATAAGATAAGGGTTGTAAGGGATCAGCAGTCAAAAATGTTACAATCATCTAATACTAATGTGTTACATAAGAATGTGAATCAGATGCACCAACATAACCTGCATTCATAAATACCAATCATACATTCTTATCAATAATAACAATTCAAATACAAGATTACTTAGCTAAAATTTATATCTATTTAACAGAACCCCAATCTAACTTGTCTATATAGTAGGCTTGCCTCCCATTTGTAATTCAATAAATTTACTGATTTATTCTGTTATTTATCTTTTAAATAAAGTGAAAATAATGATTTAACTAATAATATACAGCTTTTAATAGCATGGCAAAAGATTGTGATTACAAATTAAGTGACTTTTATAAACTAATTTACTACAATTAGTGCCCACTAAATTGTGATGAATAATTAAATAGAACAAACTACAATCTCTTACTATGCCTGATCATACACAGATTAAATACATAACTACTCATTAAATCAGGAACAATAATTAATTAAATATGAGTTTAAAGCTTATACATATTCTTTCAAAAGTTCAGTTTCAGTCTTTAGGTATTGACAGAGTTGATTCTTAAAACCATAACTATGGAGGATGAAGGTTTAAATCACTATTTCACATTTATTTTGATTGTGCAGATATTAGTTAAGTCTTGTTTTGGTAGCTGATTCTTTCTATACCACTGGACCCCAGTTTTTTGCTCTTCTAAGATGGATACATATCTCACATATGTTTGGATGTTTTTTTTTTGTTGTTTACAGCTTTTTGATGTGACTCAGTGATGAGTTTTTTGCTTGCCTTCTGACAGCTTGACAGAGCAAAGCAAATAATGGTTTCTCTATTCTTGCATGGTAGACATGCTGGATCTATCAGATAAGAATTTATTAAAGCAGAATAATAATAATGGAAGAATGACAATCATTGGCAGAATAAAATTTACTGCCAGGATCAACATAAATTAATAGAAAAATAATCATGAATGTAATTCCCAGCACTATATATGATTTGAAGTTATCTGTAAAATTCAGATATTTCTTGCAGTTTGGATTCTTCAATCAACTGGGTATAGATAACTACATTACTTTCACTGAGGTCTGAGTTTATTTATCCAATATTCTATTTTTAAATTTTTATTTTTGAGTGGGAATAACAACCTTTTTAATTAAATTATTTTAATTATTTATCTTCTTAAACTTTAATCTAGTAATCTGTCTACAAGCATTTTAATTACTTTTTCTAGAGTGTCAATTCCACCTTTTTTTATTGTTAAAAGAAAACTTTTTCTTTTAAACCACTTTTAGGTTAAATTTAGAATCATTTTCCCTTTTAAATTTTAGATAACATTTTGCATTTAACACAAAAATACTTTATAATTAATTATACTGTATACATTATCTGTGCATTTATAATACATATATTTATTTTTTATTTATTAAATTATTATAGCTTCACATTCAAGCGTGACATACGCTTAATTTGTTTTATAAATTAAATTTATCGAATGAGAAGATTTAAAATTATATAATTTACAATTATGAACTTGTATCAACAAAGACTCATATTACGTCTCGGCATTTCAGTCAAAACATTGGAACAGCGCCTAACATTCTTGTCTGAATGCAAAAGATTTAACATCATTCCAAACTGCTGCAAAATAAAAATAAACGACTCCATTTATAATCACGACAAAATCATTGACACACTTCAATTACGCCTCTTGACTTTTGTTATCCATGGATGTAAGAATGCATTACGTAAAGAAAGAAAAAGATGGAGCACAATTACAGCAAACAACACCCTCCCTCAATGGATTATCGATAAACTTAACTTTACAGAAATAAACCACCGCAAATGCTTCGTTTTGAAAATTAAATTTTTAGCTAATAAACAAAATATAAATTTGATTTACTACAAACTTCATTTGTCAATAGAACTGGCTTCACTCCCCCTGACAGAATAGCAAGAGTCCTTTCCCTTGGACCTAGATTTGTAGGAGGCCAATGGAGACAACCTAGATTAGAACTAATCGCTGACGTCGAAGCAAATTTGATTAATGATCCACATAGAGATAGCATCATAACAAATATAGTTAAATCTATCTCACAAAAACAGCTACATATAAAAGATCATAGCTGGAGTAACGACATTAAAATTACGAAACAGTTCATTGATCATAATAATTTAATTTGCCTTAAAGAAGATAAGGGTAATAGATTTGTGCTCTTAAACTCACAAGACTATAAGCATAAAATAAAAGAACAAATCACAAATCTACAACTCACTCCTGTCACACAATTCAACAATAAGCTTAACCGAAATAAGTTTATTGCATCCATTCTCTGTCCTTATAAAAACAAAGGCATTTCTACTGCAGAATACTACCGAGTTTATCCTTCCTCCACCAAAGCTCCTAGAGTGTTTGCCAACATTAAACTCCACAAGCCAGGTGAACCTCTGCGTCTAATGATGGATTTTGGGGGAGTCCATTATTTTCAAACCGCAACAATGGTTAATCAACTATTAATCGACAGCCTGGGCTTTGGGAATTTTTCTGTTAATTCATCCTTTCAGGTTGTAGAGAAAATCAAAAAAGCCACGATCTGTAACAACTTCCGAATGACCTCCTTTGATGTCAAAGAGTTGTATGGATCTGTGGACAGAAAACAATCTATTCACATTATCCAACAAGAACTCACCAATACAATGTCATCTGAACGCATTAATTTCATCATTACATTTTTAACTTGGATGGATAAGCATATATACACAACATTTGAGCACACTTGGTACAATATGAAAAGCGGATGGCTGATGGGCCTCCCCCTCAGCGGAATCATAACTAGCATTTTTCTTAATTACTACGAAAAACTAATAGTGCCTAAATACCAAGCTGATAACCCCCACATTTTATACATCCGGTACGTAGACGACATACTTATTCTAGCCAATCAGCACACCACAAACAATATTATACAAGAACTAACGCACAGCACTAAGCTAACCATTAATTCCACATCTGAGGATGCATCCCAAAGCCTAAATTATCTGGATCTTAAGTTAATGCGCGAGGAACCATGTATAAATTATTCAATGATTATAAAGCCTTTTGAAATCAGAGGCTTTATACATCCACATTCTAACGTTCCTAACTCCCACAAATTAGCAGGACTACAAGCATTCCTACACAGAAACATGCAGCTGTGCAAGTTTGAAGCAGATCGAAAGAACAACATACATCTCTATACCAAAGATCTACTACAGGCAGGCTATAAACTCCACACTATCAACAACAAAATCAAGCAGTTTCATACAAAAATCACCATTAATAAAAACAATATTAAACTTCCATATATCACTCTTCCCCACATACATAAAATCTCCCACCAACTAATCAAGATTTTGGACAATAAATTTAAAATCAGCTTTCATACACCCCCTTGCACTAACCGTCTCATCAATAACTCCAAGGACAAAATCGAACCTTCTCAGACCCCCCATGTCGTTTACAGCATCACTTGCCCACAACCCGGTTGCCGCGCCATTTATTTTGGAGAAACCAAGGCAGGCACAACCACCCGGACAGCACAACACAGATACACATATAATAGAGCTATGAAAAACAATGATAACTCATCAACATTTTTGGAACACTCCAAGAAGACTGGACATTTATTTGAACCTTCCCACCCTAAAATAGTCTGTATCGAGAAAAACGACATTAAGCAGAAGATCAGAGAAGCGTACTACATCAACAACAATAACAACTCAATCAATAGACGTGACACATGCTTCGACATCTCTAAACGCTGGACTATTTAGTCCATTTGCATATGCTTTGCATACAACTTCTCCCGCCCCATTTTTTATTTTCGCAGCTCACAGCACCGCTATGAATATGATGTAAAGGACCTCGAAAGCGCTTAGCGTATATTAATTCCTGTATTTTATTATAGCTTCACATTCAAGCGTGACATACGCTTAATTTGTTTTATAAATTAAATTTATCGAATGAGAAGATTTAAAATTATATAATTTACAATTATGAACTTGTATCAACAAAGACTCATATTACGTCTCGGCATTTCAGTCAAAACATTGGAACAGCGCCTAACATTCTTGTCTGAATGCAAAAGATTTAACATCGTTCCAAACTGCTGCAAAATAAAAATAAACGACTCCATTTATAATCGCGACAAAATCATTGACACACTTCAATTACGCCTCTTGACTTTTGTTATCCATGGATGTAAGAATGCATTACGTAAAGAAAGAAAAAGATGGAGCACAATTACAGCAAACAACACCCTCCCTCAATGGATTATCGATAAACTTAACTTTACAGAAATAAACCACCGCAAACGCTTCGTTTTGAAAATTAAATTTTTAGCTAATAAACAAAATATAAATATTGATTTACTACAAACTTCATTTGTCAATAGAACTGACTTCACTCCCCTTGACAGAATAGCAAGAGTCCTTTCCCTTGGACCTAGATTTGTAGGAGGCCAATGGAGACAACCTAGATTAGAACTAATCGCTGACGTCGAAGCAAATTTGATTAATGATCCACATAGAGATAGCATCATAACAAATATAGTTAATTCTATCTCACAAAAACAGCTACATATAAAAGATCATAGCTGGAGTAACAACATTAAAATTACGAAACAGTTCATTGATCATAATAATTTAATTTGCCTTAAAGAAGATAAGAGTAATAGATTTGTGCTCTTAAACTCGCAAGACTATAAGCATAAAATAAAAGAACAAATCACAAATCTACAACTCACTCCTGTCACACAATTCAACAATAAGCTTAACCGAAATAAGTTTATTGCATCCATTCTCCGTCCTTATAAAAACAAAGACATTTCTACTGCAGAATACTACCGAGTTTATCCTTCCTCCACCAAAGCTCCTAGAGTGTTTGCCAACATTAAACTCCACAAGCCAGGTGAACCTCTGTGTCTAATGATGGATTTTTGGGGAGTCCATTATTTTCAAACCGCAACAATGGTTAATCAACTATTAATCGACAGCCTGGGCTTTGGGAATTTTTCTGTTAATTCATCCTTTCAGGTTGTAGAGAAAATCAAAAAAGCCATGATCTGTAACAACTTCCGAATGACCTCCTTTGACGTCAAAGAGTTGTATGGATCTGTGGACAGAAAACAATCTATTCACATTATCCAACAAGAACTCACCAATACAATGTCATCTGAACGCATTAATTTCATCATTACATTTTTAACTTGGATGGATAAGCATATATACACAACATTTGAGCACACTTGGTACAATATGAAAAGCGGATGGCCGATGGGCCTCCCCCTCAGCGGAATCATAACTAGCATTTTTCTTAATTACTACAAAAAACTAATAGTGCCTAAATACCAAGCTGATAACCCCCACATTTTATGCATCCGGTACGTAGACGACATACTTATTCTAGCCAATCAGCACACCACAAACAATATTATACAAGAACTAACGCACAGCACTAAGCTAACCATTAATTCCACATCTGAGGATGCATCCCAAAGCCTAAATTATCTGGATCTTAAGTTAACGCGCGAGGAACCATGTATAAATTATTCAATGATTATAAAGCCTTTTGAAATCAGAGGCTTTATACATCCACATTCTAACGTTCCTAACTCCCACAAATTAGCAGGACTACAAGCATTCCTACACAGAAACATGCAGCTGTGCAAGTTTGAAGCAGATCGAAAGAACAACATACATCTCTATACCAAAGATCTACTACAGGCAGGCTATAAACTCCACACTATCAACAACAAAATCAAGCAGTTTCATACAAAAATCACCATTAATAAAAACAATATTAAACTTCCATATATCACTCTTCCCCACATACATAAAATCTCCCACCAACTAATCAAGATTTTGGACAATAAATTTAAAATCAGCTTTCATACACCCCCTTGCACTAACCGTCTCATCAATAACTCCAAGGACAAAATAGAACCTTCTCAGACCCCCCATGTCGTTTACAGCATCACTTGCCCACAACCCGGTTGCCGTGCCATTTATTTTGGAGAAACCAAGGCAGGCACAACCACCCGGACAGCACAACACAGATACACATATAATAGAGCTATGAAAAACAACGATAACTCATCAACATTTTTGGAACACTCCAAGAAGACTGGACATTTATTTGAACCTTCCCACCCTAAAATAGTCTGTATCGAGAAAAACGACATTAAGCGGAAGATCAGAGAAGCGTACCACATCAACAACAATAACAACTCAATCAATAGACGTGACACATGCTTCGACATCTCTAAACGCTGGACTATTTAGTCCATTTGCATATGCTTTGCATACAACTTCTCCCGCCCCATTTTTTATTTTCGCAGCTCACAGCACCGCTATGAATATGAGGTAAAGGACCTCGAAAGCGCTTAGCGTATATTAATTCCTGTATTTTATTATAGCTTCACATTCAAGCGTGACATACGCTTAATTTGTTTTATAAATTAACCTTTTGTACTAATTTGTTTGTAATTTTTTTTATATTCAAACATGAAGTATTTGTGTGCATATATATATAGCTTCAATATATATATATATTAATTAATGTAAAAGAAATACTAAGTCAGAGTTCAATTTTATTGCACAAAGTATACTATCAACATTTTTTTTCATATGTCAAAACGTTAACCAGGAAGCGAACCCGGGTCAGCTGCTTGGAAAACAGCTATGCTAACCGCTATACCATCAACACTTGACAACTTTCAACAATTTGCATCATATTTATAGTTAACTATCTATGAATATGATGAGAAAAACCATTGAAAGTATATTTGGGACAATAAATTTCTTTTACATGAATAGTTATAATAATAGAGTATCAAAATATAGTTATATTTACTGTAGAAGTTAGCCCTCACTGTGAATTTAAAAAAAAACATGATCATTAAAAGAATAGATTTTATTTTTAATCATATATAATTGCATTATAAATCTCACTTTAAAAATAGAAATTTGTTGTGTCTATTTTGTTTCACACATAAAATCCTTGTTTTGTTTAAACTGTTATTTTTTTTAGAAAGTTGTTGAGATTAAAATGCTTTATTCACATTTAAGTGAATAAATTATTTTAAATTAAAAAAAGAGATTAAAGTATTATAGGCAATTATTTTAATTTCAGAATTTGTCAAAAAGTATATGTGTATATACATACTTAAAAAAACAAGAGAGACATAAGATTTGAAATTTAATAAAATTATATAAAGTGTTAATTATTTAAATTATATTTTATTATTTTTGTTAATATTATGGTTATTTTTAAAAGTAGTTGAATGCAAGGCTTTCAAAAACAAATATTCAATGTGTGTTTATGAATATTTATGGATAACTTTTACACCATATGGTTTCTAGAAGATAATCATAGTAAATCAGTTATCATTGATTTTGCAGGAAAATAGGTTGTTTACTTTTAATTAAAATAATAAACTGGGTACTTGATAAAAAACTTTCAATTCAAATAGATTGTTTTCTTTTAAGTTTTTTTTTTTTTTTAAATTACATAATATACTTATTAGTCAGGATGATTGGCTAGATAAAGGTAGTCCAACAGGGCTTGTGAGGCCTCCATTCTGCTGAGTTTCCTTCTCTATGTTAATATGTTAAAATAAAATAAAAAGCCTATCTAACCAAAACAGTGTGCCAGGCATTATCAAAAGGCCTTGCACAAAATCTGCTGTAAAGAATATTACAGCAGATACATATATAGATTTGTACATATTAGGCACAACAAATATATAAATGCGCTATATTAATAATGGAAGTTGGATCTGAGCAATTAGAATACCCACACACACCAATCTAAAGCAAACATTTAATGGTCACACAAATATTATACACGTATAATAAACTCATGTATTTTTTTTATTTTTCATTTTTGTATATTTTATGATATGTTATTTTATGTATTTTGCTTTTTTCTGAAAAATTCAAATAGAGAAAAGCAAATTTATTAAACAAATGGATCAAATGTTGGAACATATTAGTAAAGTAAATAATTAAAGCAATTGTTCCAACATACTTGTATATATATATTTTTATTTATTTTTTAATTACTTTTCTAAAAACTAATTTTATTCTGTAAACTAAGAATGTTAATTGCTTTTGCAAAAATCTGATCAAAAGCAAAATGTTTGATAAGGCTATAATTAAACTGTTATCTTTTTAAAAATTCTTTTGAATTGATTTTGTAAGCAAATGGTCTGGGTTTTTCAAGATGGAAACCAATCATTGTATCAAACCTTAAAATGTAAAATTTAGTCGGAAAGATTGTAAGCAATGTTGTAATCTAAGTGATAAGCTAAATTAAAAGGATTGGCTGATTCATACTTCTCAGAGGGCTAGTGGGATTGATATAGTTTAGTCAGTGCTGTAAGATTCATTTTCTTTTTTGGCATTCAAGTCATTCACTACTTTGGCTCCAGAGATTTTCAATCATCTAGTAATTTAGAGATAAATTTATGGACTAGATCGCTGCTGACATTTTCTAAGAAATCCATTATATAGTTCTTTTAAGAACTCTTGATTTCTTAAGAATTTAATAAACTAGTCAAAATAGAAAATGAACATTTGATAAAAATTATTATCATATACAAACAGAGGAAAATATGAAGCAATCTACCAGTGAGTCCAATAAAATGACCGTGGGGTAGACAACCAGCCAGCGCACCGCCCTTTCTCTGTCCCAAGCCGCCAAGATGTGACCACGCCAGTTCCATTCGCCCACGATGATGACAAACACCACCTTGCTAAATAGATGAAATCCTCATTACACAGCCAGTTGACTTGAAGCCCACTCAGAGCCCAGAGGAGAAGAATGAAGACGCAAACATAAGTTTATTTTAAGATGTTTTATTAATATTGAAATAATTAACTTTGATATTTCCGATTAAATATATTATTATTTCTTTATTATTATTATTAATCATTTAAAAAAGAGAGAGAGTTGTCTCTTGCATATGTATATTGAATTTACAGTTATTACGGGCATAAATGTTAAAGCTTTTGCTTAAATCTTTTGAGTCAATTTTTCTATTTTAAATTCTAGTATTTTCAACAAAGATTGCAATGAGATTCTTTTTTTTTTTGTTGCTATTCGTTTTCCTTTTGTTGTTACTCCTGAAATTCATCATATATATATATATATATATGCATACATACACTTATAATATCCGGAAATACGATATCTCATGTTGAATATCTAAAAAATGTATTTAATCGTATATCTTTGTTTTAAGTTATTTTTTTTTGTCACTGTGGCACCTCATGATGCGTGTAAGAAGGGATCTATTATAGATTCCCTGTAAGCAAGTCCTTTAACAACTTTATATTATATTTATATTTCAAAGCAAATTTTATTAGGCAAAAAAAGGTTACATTCTTATCAAGTAATACATTGTATCAAACATCATATACTAGGATACATCTTGAAACACAGAAAAAATACTTGTGTTTTTCTTAACCATTAGAGTCTTTTGTAGTTCACACCTTTTAGATATTTCAGTTCTTATTATGAGTTCATTTCAGTTTTCTATTTTTCTGAATTTGTATTTGGTCTATCCATTATAACACTGCTTTTATTTTAAATAGAGACCAAGTGGCAGCATAAATGTCCGGTGGTGCTAGAAGATTGTCCCTTTCCTTAAGTTTTTCTAGTTTATTGTGATATGTGTTAGGATGTCTTCTTGGATTGTTTCCTAAAGTGAAAGCACATCTGGTACACCATAAGGCATATATACTGAAAGTTTCTGCACCTATTATAGGTATTTTGTTTTCAATGAAAGCTTTTAACATTTTTTCTATTGTGGTTTCCCTTTTCCTATAATTATTTACCATCAATTGTCTGACTTTCTCTAAGCCTTTACAGTGATATATTAAATGTTCTTGTGTTTCTTCTTCCTGGTGACATAATGCACATATTGGATCAACATTTAGGTAAAATCTTCTGAACCGAATGAAATGTGCTGTAGGTAGTGCATTTAAATTCAATTTGAGGATGAAGTCAAACAATTTAGGTTCTAAATACCATGTTTTGTACTTTTTGAGTAATTGACTATTATTTATTCCTAGTACTGTTAGCCTATTGTTGTTTTCTTGGCTTTGAGTTAGAAAATCATGAATTTGCCAATAAGTATATTTAATTGAGTTCTTCAGTGCTATTTTATCTTTAATGTTTTTAATACTTATCAATAGTGTATTTATATAATTGTCCATGGGTGGGGGTCGGTCCATTGGTGTGATTTCCACTTTTGGTTCTATGTTTGGAAAATGTCTAAATATGGTAATCAGTAGATTTACTGTTTTTTGGGTGTAGAAAGTATGTATAGCATGCAGTCCAAGGCCATTCCATTTTGTTGGTTGGTTAAGTTGCTTTAAAGAAATTGCTACTATTTTTCTGTTCCATAATAGTTTATTACAGAGTGAATTAATTGACTTTGTAAATTGTTTTGTAAAAATAATTATTGGCAGGTAGTAAGTTATTTTGGTCATTATAAGTTGATTAAATTATGACATTTTTGCATAGAGTGAGAGATATGATCTGGAGAGTGATGCTATGATTCTTTCTGCTTCGAGCTTGAGTTTATTTTGTATATTCCTTCTCATCTGACTCATTCCCAGTTGGAAAGGAAAACCCAGGAAATTACTGGGCTTACCTTGATAAACTTGTGTGTCTGTTTTGCCTGTGTATATTGACCATGCTGCTGACTTATTGATGTTAATTTTTAATTTGAACTTTTTTGTGTATTCTTCTATTATTTCCTGTAATATATGTATTTGCTTTTTTGAGTTTAGAAACACTGTGACATCATCCATATAAGCTATGCAGGGAATGTATGTATTTGTATTTGGTATTTGAATTCCTTTGAATTTTTTTATTGATTTGCTCTAGTAGTGGATTTAAATAAAAGGTAAATAGCAGTGTGCTTAAAGGAGAACCTTGCGGGATTGATTGGCTGGGATTGAATGATGATGTGGATCTACCATTGAGCGTGATGTGTATTTTTCTATTTAGAAGCAAATTGCCTATTGTATATAATATTGTTT